>CM056575.1:3940000-4027500 GCA_029721435.1 Gymnothorax reevesii | reverse complement strand
CTCAAGCTGCAGAGCTCCTTCGACGTGGCTCGAGGATTGACATAGGTTTGATGATTTCTGGCCGTTCAGGTTATGTTCATGCACTTGAAAGGTCATGACCCCTTTCACTGACATGGGAGCTGAGACATTCTCTGTGTTTATTGCGCTTTAAGATACAAAAAAATATTAATTGAAGTTCACATCTTTTTAGTTTTTTTTTCTAATACTTTTCTGCACGTCAGATCCTGATACGCCGTGTTATTCATTACCTGGACGGCACAGTCTGGCCCTACGTCCAGACATCTGTGGCTGAGTGAGTGAGCGACTGACAGATAAAGAAGCGCTATTGGTTGGCCAGCCGGAGAGTACATTCCTCATTGGCCATCGTACTTTCAAACTGAAATTGGCGCAGTTTCCACTTCGTTATCAGGAGGTGTTAATAGTGGATTCACATAGATACACTTTAACAATAATTTTGTACGAAGACCAAAAAAAAAGAATTCAATGAAAATTTGAAATCCCTAGTTTTGCAGATAGACCATAAACGGTGCAGCTGTTTACTAGGTTCTGATCCAGTCTTGTTACACTTCACAATGTAATCATACCCTTGTTTGGTTTCCAGCTGTTGTACCAAAACAAAACAGAAATTGCGGCCGACTGTCTTCTTTAAGGTCAAAAGCACATGGTAATTTAACACTGCATTTCCCCCGAAATGACTGTGGTTCATTTTCACTGTTTAGGATAAAAATGGTGTCACAGCAAATGAAGCATTTGCTATGAAATACAATCATTTTTGAGGCATGTGTTTAAGTGTTTGCATCGTTTTGCTGGAGTTCCTCGGTAGCACACTTCACTGATGGGGTTTTACGTTACAAAGATGCATTTTGCTCTCTCTTTGTATAATATTTCTGCTCGGTGATCTGACTGCTGCGGTGAACTGGCTCCATACTCAAATCTCACCGTCTTTTTTACCCTCTCCCTTTCTTTCTCTCTTTCTTTTCTCACTCTCTCCTCTACTCTCCCTTTGGTGGTCCCAGTCCACCGAAAACTAGGTTACTGGCCCAACAAACTTTGCTCGGCACTGACAAATTGATTCCAGATATTTGCGCTTTTCAGGGAACTTGTCTCCACATGAGACGCAGCATGGAGTAGCAGCTGGTGTGCGTGTCTCTCCACACAGATGTATGTATGTGTGTGTGTGTGTTGTGAATCTGTCTTTGCCATGCCATGTCCCATTGTTAATGCCCATGTTTCAAGTTCTGTGCCTGGCCTTGTGCCATGATTGTCTGACCCATGTGATTTCTCGACCTCTGCTTGTGTCTGACCATTCCTGGATTGTGTGTTGTGTTTTTGGTGATTGGATTTCATGTTTTAGTATTTACCATGTGCTTTAGTTCTGTTTATTCTTAGCCATGTTTCCATTTCCATGCATTGCACTTCGTCTGCCCCGTCTTGTCATGTGTGTATCTTTGCTCACAGTCCCTTGTCTTGCGAGCCACTCATTCGGGTGATTTATTGGTTTCTGGGTTTCAATCTTCTTTCATTATCTCGTGTTCTTCCTTCCTCTTACTTTCACTGTCTTACTAACACAGACTAACAGTTTGTTGTTTTCGCTAATTACTAACCCACACTAACCCTGTATATTTTGACTAACTTTCTAACATGCACTCGGGATTGTATAGCTGCACTTACTAATTGACTAACGATCTCTCAGCAGTCGCCCTATTTTAGTCTCCGCCTCTTGCCTTTCCCTAATTAACTCTGCTGCGTTTCTGTGGGTCTCTGCTAATACTTCATGCTTTCCTTTCTCTAATCTATACACTTTAGTACTCCTTGACCAGAGCTGTTGTTCTGTTCAAAGGTTTGTCTTGTGATCCCTGTCTGCATTCTGGCTACGGCCAAATTCATGTAATAAGTTTGTTCCTAATGTGTCTCTCCATGATTATTGTTTCCATTGATTGCACCTGTTCTCCCTGGTCATGTGGTCTCCCGGAAATGTATATTAGATGACTGTTTGTAGCACTTCCTTGTCAGATCGTTACTTCCTTGCTACCTATGCCACGTTTCTCTCGCCTTGTATCATTGTGATTATCTTTCTGACTGGACCGTCCTAGACCTCGAGCTTTGCCTTTTCCCTGTACTTTGCTGCATTCTTGTTTATTGACCCATTTTTGTCTGACTATGATTTTTGTGATTGGTGCCCTGTTTACGGTTCTGGATTTCGCCCCTTGGACTCTGATTTTGGATTGTGGACTTTGTACAGTTGCATGCTCTGTTTCAGAAATAAAACCTCCTTTTTGTATTTTACCGGTTGTCGCTATTGGTTCATTTCGTAAATCCTCGTGTGTGTGTGTGTGTGTGTGTGTGTGTGTATATTTACAACCCCAAAACTGAAATAGTTGGGATAAAGTGTAAATTGTGAATAAAATCAAAACGCAATGACTTTCAAATCACACCAGCCAGTGTATTATTTGCAATAGACCAGAGATAACATAGCAAATGTTGAAACTGAGTAATTTTGCAATTTTATCCACAAAATGAGCTCATTTCAAATTTGGTGGCTGCTACAGGTCTCAAAAAAGTTGGGACAGGGGCCTGTTTACCATGGTGTAGCATCTCCTCTTCTTTTATACACAGAGTGGAGGCATCTGGGCATTGAGGAGACAAATTTCTTGAGTTTAGCCATTGGAATTTAATCCCACTCTTGTTTAATACAGGCTTCCAGCTGCTGCAGAGTTTTGCGTCTCCTTTGACGGGCTTTTTGTTTAATTATGCACCAAATGTTTTCAATCTGTGAAGGATCAGAACTGCAGGCAGACCAGTTCAGCAAATGCACTCTTCTACTATGAAGCCATGCAGTTGTAATAGCTGCAGTATGTGGTTTTGCATTGTCCTGCTGAAATACACAAGGCCTTCCCTGGAATAGATGTCATCTGGAGGGGAGCATATGTTGCTCTAAAACGTTTGTATACCTTTCAGCATTCGTGGTGCTTTTTAAAACATGCAAGTGTCTCACACCATGTGCACTGATGCATCCCCATATCATCAGAGATGCTGGATTTTGAACTGAACGCTGATAACAGGAGGGGTGGTCTTTCTCCTCTTTAGCCCAGAGGACACAACGCCCATGATTTCCAACAAGAATGTCAAATTTGGACTCGTCTGGCCACAGGACCCTTTGCCACTTTGCTAATGTCCATTTTCAATGAGCCTTGGCCCTCAGAACATGGCGGCGCTTCTGGATCATGCTCAACAATGGCTTCCTTTTTGCATGATAGAGTTTTAGGTGTCATAAGCTCATTTTGTGGATAAAAATGTAAAATGCCTCGGTTTCAACATTTGAAATTATATCTCTGTTCTATTGTAAATAACATATCGGCTCATGTGGTCTGAAAGTCATTGCATTTTGATTTTATTCACAATTTACACTTTGTCCCAACTATTTCAGAATCGGGATTGTTTTATATACACTGAACATATGTGAAATTCTAACAGTTTTGTGGATTGCAAGGACGGACACATAATTGCTAGTTTGGATATTGTGTTTGAAAAAAAAAAAAAAAAACTTATCGATTTTCATGGCGTTAACGCTTCGAGGGATAGTGATTTGAACTCTCTAACACCTTACAAACTAATTCCAAACGACACACCAGTCTTATAAACAATGTCCTATAACAGCAGCGATTATTTCATCGGCAATGCGTGAAATGCGCAAAACAGGCACCGTGATGAGGTGGATTCTTGCGCTGAACAAAATGCATTCTTGCTCTCTTTTCTAGAGGCAAGTTATCATTATCTTTGTAATTGCGCGCAAATGTAAGGAAATTGTGGTGGGATTTAAAGAGAGGGGCGGATTATAAATAAAGCCTCGCGTAGCTTCATTGCAGCGGACTTGCGTTTTATATCTGATTACCCATTCTCTCGCAGGACGGCGTTTTTACGGTGGGAGCTCAACACCTGTGATGAACAGATTTTGCGTGAGAGGCAGCGCACCTGTTTCTGACTCCCATATCTCCTTTCGCGAAAAAATAAATAAATAAATGAGGAATCACAAACAGAATGCTTTCTAAATCTCTACCTCCACCACAACGACGGCCGTTTTTGAGTTTTTTTTTCCCTCCCCTTACCCGAGAAAGTCTTTAACCTATTGATGTGCATTAATTTAATTAATTTATTTATTATTTATTTTGTGATCTCATTAGGGTTCGTAATTTAATACCACAAATGTAAGTATATTTGGAGGACAAACAAGGTCTCAGACAATAGGCTTGGTCAAGTAAACAGTACTTAGAGCAGGTTTTAAGTTGCATTTAATCGGCAGTTAAGCCGCGCTTGTCTCGGGGGGCCATTGTGTGCCCGTGCCAATATCACCTTCTAGACCAGGGGTCACCAACTCCATTCCTGGAGGGCCACTATCCTGTAGGTTTCTGCTCTACCTGCTGTTCAGCACACCTGATTCAACTAATTAGCTCATTAACAAGATCACGAGCTGGGCAATTGAGTGGCTAATTAGTTGAATCAGGTGTGCTGAACAGCAGGTAGAGCAGAAGCCGACAGGATAGTGCTCCTCCAGGAACGGAGTTGGTGACCCCTGTTCTAGTCCCACCAGCGCGCACCCTGCGGGCTGCGGGATTGCCAAAAGCACAGCCGCGATGAGGTCTGTAATTTGTATGCGGTGTAAACAGCACTCGTCGATTTATCAACTGAAATATTTCACACACTTTTACTGACTAGCCATATAAATATCCAATTTTAAAGCCACGTGAATGAGCAAGTCGTTTTTGTCTCAGAACCACAACTGCACTTCCTAACAATCTGCTTTCAGCCTGGCCAATGCACAGATTTACACCGACACGATGACAAGAATCCTAATTGTGACTATTTAAAGTAGCGTGGACCAGTAAATACAGTGAAATGTGCATTAAAAACTGCTTTGACATTAATCATTTAATGGGCATCAAGGAATTTATGAGCTCTTTTATTTGCTTTGTCTGTGCAAGGAAATCTTACAGGGCAAGTCTGCTTAGCGCGCTTCATCACTCTTTATCGAGCATAACCAGTCTGTAAAAATGTCTTGTTTACGCAACTGACATGCAAGCTGTCATTCATCTTAAAAAGATGGTTTCACTCTGGTCGGCTAAAGCGCATGCCGACAAAAATACATTTCATGGACCAGCTGGTTAAGTTATCGCTGGGCCTACAGAGGCAGTCGGAATGAGAATGTATTGGAGCGCCAACGCAAAACGCGTCTGCAGAACCACTGGCTCGCATTGACTAAATGGTTCGCGAGTTTCTTCGACGCGATAAACTGCTGAAAAGTGCGCGCGCATCCATCGCTGATGTATGTGTGACGAAACCATCTCGACTGAATACGTCCAATTTTACTCGTCTCTGTATACCCTCTAATTAGGCCCCTGCAATTGACGCGACAGGTGTGCGGCTTTAAACATTTTTTAATGCTTCATCGCCCTGTTTCATCTTTAAGACCACGCTGGTGCTTGTCTGCAATTATCACACCTGAATCATTTACCATGGAAAAAAGGAATTAAAAAAAAAAACAATGCGGAACTTGTTTTGTTGTGAATTGATATGAAAATAATTTATCCTTCAAATCTGCTCTCCTTTTGTGTTTGTACAGTTTTAAACTTTCTGAATACATTTTCTTCAACTCTATTCCAAAGTTCAAATGTTTCAATGGCCAATAACATTCATCCATTTTCTCTGCCACTTTTGCCCCTCTGGGTCACAGGGGGTGCAGGAGCCAATCCCAGCCGTCTATGGGCAAAAGGCAGGGACAGACCCTGGACAGCTCACGAACCAATCGCAGGGTGCACACGCCATTCACGTGACACACAAGACCACCTTAAGTAAGCCTGGTCATGATATCAGTCAGCCATCAATGACCCTGGCCTGCATCACAAATAAGACAGATCCAGAACAGCTTTAGCACCATATTTGTGAGGTTTCATGGATTTACCTGGGAAAAGATGTACGATCTGCTCGAAGGGCATCACTTGATAATCAGTGATGGAAGTTGAAATAAAACTCTAGGAGGCAGATTATCTCTCAACACTGATGGATTATTGGTCTCAGCTACAACCTAAATTCCAAAACAGTTTGGATAAAGTGTAAATTATGAATAAAATCAAAACGCAATGACTTTCAAACCACACCAGCCAGTATTTTATTCACAGTAGAACAGAGATAGCATAGCAAATGTTGACCCTGAGAAATTTTAGAATTTCATCCACAAAATGAGTTCATTTCAAATTTGATGGCTGCTACAGGTCACAAACAAGTTGAGACAGGGGCCTGTTTACCATGGTGTAAACCATCCCCTCTTCTTTCTTACAAAGAGTAGAGGTGTCTGGGCATTGAGGGGACAAGTTTCTTGAGTTTAGCCATTGGAATTTGATCCACTCTAGTTTAATACAGGCTTCCAGCTGCTGGAGAGTTTTGGGTCTCCTTTGACAGACTTTTCATTTAATTATGCACCAAATGTTCTCAATCGGTGAAAGATCAGGACTGCAGTCAGGCCAGTTCAGCACAGGGACTCTTCTACTATGAAGCCATGCAGTTGTAATAGCTGCAGTATGTGGTTTTGCATTGTCTTGCTGAAATACACAAGGCCTTCCCTGGAATAGATGTCATCTGGAGGGGAGCATATGTTGCTCTAAAACCTTTATATACCTTTCAGCATCCATGGTGCTTTTTAAAACATGCAAGTGTCCCACACCATATGCACTAATGCATCCCCATATCATCAGAGATGCTGGCTTTTGAACGGAACACTGATAACAGGAGGGGTGGTCTTTCTCCAGACTTAGCCCAGACACCGCAACACCCATGATTTCTGACTAGAATTTCAAATTTGGACCCATCCGACCACAGGACACTTTGTAACTTTGCTGTAGTCCATTTTACATGAGCCTTGGCCCACAGAACACAGCAGCGCTTCTGGATCATGCTCAACAATGGCTTCCTTTTTGCATGATAGAGTTTTAGGTGGCATCTGTGGATGGCACGGCGGACTGTGTTTACAGACAGTGGTTTCTTGAAGTATTCCTGGGCCCATTTAGTAATGTCAATGACAGAATCATGCCAGTGAGTGATGCAGTGGTGCCTGAGGGCCGGAAGATCATGGGCATCCAGTAAAGGTCATCGGTCTTGTCCCTTACGCACAGAGATTTTTCCAGTTTCTCTGAATCTTTTGATGATGTTATGCACTGTCGGTGATGAGACCTTCAAAGTCTTTGCAATTTGACGTTGAGGAACATTGTTTTTAAAGTATTCCACAATTTTTTTACGTAAGCCTTCACAGGTTGGAGATCCTCTGACCATCTTTCCTTCTGAGAGACCCAGAGCCTCTCTAAGACATCCCTTTTATAGCCAATCATGTTACACACCCGATGCCAGTTAATGTAATTACTTGCCAAATGTTCTTTCAGCTAATTCTTTTATATATTCATTGCTTTTTCAGCCCTTTTTTTGCATGTATCCCAACTTTTTTGAGACCTGTTGCAGCCAGAAAATTTGAAACGAGCTCATTTTGTGGATAAAAATGTAAAATGTCTCAGTTTCAACATTTGAAATGTTATCTATGTTCTATTGTAAATAACATATTGGCTCATGTGATCTGAAAGTCATTGCATTTTGGTTTTATTCACAATTTACACTTCATACCAACTATTTCGGAATTGGGGTTATAGTTTTCAGACATTTTTACTGCATAAAATGCTGCAATTAAGTCCCAAAATACTCACTGCTGGGAGACACTGCCCGCTCCCCTCAGTTTATGCAAGAAATATAATTTTGTCAAAAAATTTTGAATGATAATATTTGCATGACTCAAATAAATTGTGTTGCAATATATACAACAAATAATTGGCAAATATGATGGGCAAAGGAAATTCACGAGGACACAGGTCAAGACCAATTATTGGGGAAGTTTCCAGCCACCTCGGTTTTTAGCTGAGCAGTCGCCACGGCTGAATTTTTAAATATTTAGATAGCGCAGCAACAATAACAACAATGCGAGGTTTTGATCTGTTTCAGAAGCCGCAGAATGATAACACGCTCGGCTCAACAGTTGGCTGGTCTCACTGTTATGCGTCGGTTACCCCTAGATATTAAAAACAATAGATATACGGAACACGATCGTGCCTGTTGTTGGCGCACAGATCGCACCGTTTGGCTTAATCATATTCACACCTCAGGACATGTTCAATGTGCCAGACTAAATAAAAATATCAGGACTCAATTAAAAAAAGAAAGATGAAATCAGGATAACTGTGGCAGTGGAGTACTGGGTCTTTGTAAAGCATTAACCTCCGGTTAGGGGTGACTGGTTATACTTATGAAAATCAGCAGGTACACTTGGCTGTTTTGGGGAGGTTATGGTTGGGATTGGATGCACAGTGTGAAGGTGGAACCCAGGAGTTAAACTGAAAACATTCAGTAGATACATTTCTGATTTCATGGACACAGATTAACCCCATGACCCATATATGGGTCCGTCGAATGCAGCTGCTGTTTTCAAACCTGTGGAACTTCATGTCTATTTTAAATTGTAATGCAGATCACTAGGTTTCCAATGATCCCAAACATGCCCAGCTGAATTACAGGGAAATGTGTACAAAGTGATGCACAAGATGTAAATATTTTCCATTTGATGTAATGCTGTGGCCACAGAAACATGGCGTCCTGGGTTTGAATATTTCTCTCAGTATAAGTGTGATGCAGCTTCAGTGAAGCTCTGTAACCAGCAGATACAGAATATGTGTGTGAAACTGTCCTACTGTTTGAAAGAGATGCTTTTTTTAAACTTTGAACCCAAATAATGGAAAACTTGAGTGAAAAGTTAGTTTAAGGGGATTAGCCTGGACTGAGACTAAAATTATATTTTGAATATAGGTTCTCAACACGAAAGTCATTTTAGTCCTGGACTAAGATTAATCTGCGTCTGTGAAACTGGCCCACATTGTTCTCACTAAACTCCTGATGTAATGGACCTGGAATTGGATGCAAGAGTTTGGTGCTACTTTTGTACTCAAAATGTCAAGTAACTTCACAGAACAAGGAAGAATTGGCACGCCTCGGAGAGGTCATAGGGCAGCAGTGTAGAAGAACAGGGAACAAAGCTGGACTTGAGAAGTATGAAGTACTTTTTAATATTAATGGTTTCATTAATCAATTTAGCCATGCAAATGAGTAAAAGGTTAAAAAAGCCATTGAGGTGCCGTCAATAGTGCAGTGAAGGAAGAGTTGCAGTGCAGAGTTCCAGTGCATGATCATGACATAAACGACTGAGGCTCGGTCCAGTGGAGAACAACACGGCACATTGTATGGCGTCATTTCTCTCTCTGGTGGACCTCAATAATAATGGTTTGAATTGTCGCATTATAGAAAGAATGCCTATTAGACCATAACTTGACCCAAGGTGTGTTGAAGAAAAAATGGCAGCATTAAGCCGCTTTCACACTGGACGCGAAACGAATTTTTCGCACAGATTACATTCAAGCAATGCAAAGGCGCCGCGTTGTTGCATTGAATTTGAATGCAATCTGTCGTGCGTCTGGTATGAAAACAGCTTTAAAAAGAAAAGAATAAATAACTAAGTTTTTGATGACTGCCGCAGTAACCTCTGAAAATAGATTAGTCTACCTGGATGACGGATATTCAGAACACTAGAGGACCCTGTCCTTGTTTGCGAAAAAGCATACTCTAATCTACTATTTTTCATGAAGCAGCCTACTGAACAGCCTGGTGTCTTTGCGTTGTAATAGAAAAATAAAGAAATAAATAAAAGAAGAAGAAGAAGCAGCGCTTTTTTCGCAGATTAATGTCCATCTGCAATTGAAAAGGAAATGCACATTATTAAAAAAAAAAAGTCTTTAATCATCTGTAAGTGTGGGACATTTTAAGATTGGTATCAGAGAATATTACATTATTTAGTTACATAAAATAGTCTCATGGAAACCGGTCGGTAATTTAATATCTTGATTTTAAAACAATAAGACCGATTATTATGATTTTGTCCTAAATATATGCTAGTCGTGGACCCCATCCCCCCTTCTGCGGTCTGCAATGTGTTTTTTTTTTTTTCTTTTAATTTACCTGCACAAACGATTTCTACGTAATCGCAGGAACGCGCGATCGTTATCTGCCTGGTTGCCCTTTGCTGCGTAAAACCGCTCGCGGTGTTGTTACTGTGGCAGCGGCTGTCAAATGCGGGCTCGCGCTCCCCGATCTGCTGCTATCGCGCAGACTCCTCACACGCTAAGAGGCTTGGTTCGCGTGCCCAAAGTCGCCCCTGGAAACGGGAACAGAGAAGAATGATTGGTCCTCTTCACAAACGCGCGGCAGTCTGTCAACAGGTAATCCGATAACGCCCACCTCCCCTCAAACGCTGTTGGCAGCACTTCTCTCGCTATGGCACTCTGCAAGCAAAAACATCAGGCCAATCAGCCAATCACGGTCTAAATCTCGCCTCCTGCTGCTGTACGTATGGATTGCTGTTTACTTGGCGGAGGGTCTGGTTTTTTTCCCCGTTTTTTTCAGTCTAAACTTGAAAGATGATCCAAACACCCGACTCACGCAAATGCCTTGCACGAGATCTCAGCGCCTACTTGCAGGATTTCATTGCCTGTTCCCTCCATTCTTAACCACCAACTATTCATGTCGAAGAGGCAGTGGCCACAGCTGGGATGAGTGAGGAGTCCCTCTCTCTGCTCTCAGAAAAATGCCTCGCTCTTCAAGTATCCAAAGCAAGATGAAGATCTCAGCAGTGTTCCAAAGGGGCCAAACATGTGGTGCCCAAATTACAGGTGCATTGGTCAAAAAAAGCAAAATTATCAATCGTTGCCGAGGGAACTGCATTAAAAAAAAACAATGACAAAACATGCCACGTAGAAAAAAAAAAATAGGAAGAGCAAAAAGAATAGCTGCCAGCCAAAGCTCTCTGACAGGGATAGATGTGCCATTGTTGGGATCGTTGCTAATAGCTGCAAAAATGCAGCTCTATAAATCACCACAAAATTTGAATCAAATTCTGAACCAGTCTCAACAAAATCACTATGTCGTCATCTTCACAAAACTGGTATTTATAGTATTGTTTCCATCGAGTTTACCACCACTTGCAGACATACAGTATATACGTATCGCCTAGTGGAAGCACCGTAATGTGGGTTTTAGGTTCCAAAAATGTGGTTTGAAGACAAATCTGGTTCATGGGACGTGCTAAAGTGAAATGACCTGTAAAGCAAAGAGAACCTTACTGTCATACGCTACAGCATTCAACACTGCAAAGCCTGCAGTACTTAAAACATACACAAATATATAAATACATTTTGCATATGTATATACTGTAAGCACAATATCTGTAGAAATGGGTAATATTTAATAAGTGGGTCACAATGTTTATCAAAGAATTTTGTAGGTGTGGAAAGTTTTGGAGCCACTATAGTGTTTAGGAATAACTAGGCCTATGCTGGCAGCAGCCGACAGCAAGGGGTATATCCCCAAAATTCCCCAATCCTCAAAGCCCCCTTTATTAGATTCCCCTTTTCTAGATCTACAACATGAGGCAAATTTGAGGTCTGTGTAAGTAATTGTTCCAGAGATATGATTTAAAAAATGTTTTTTTTTTTTTTTCAACATATAGCGCCACCTGGTGGCAAACCTGGGAGAGCATACTTGCCCAAAATCTAGTCAGTTCATCCTCTCTACCATATCTACCCATACACTAAAAATGAGAAGCCAATGTAAAGTATTTTGTGAGCTATCACGCTAACGGCTAAAATCTGCGGACGCGGCTGTGGCGGCGGCGGGTGAGGCAAAACCATGATATCCCCGAAACTCGTGTTATGGGGATTATAATAATTGTAAAGCTGGGATTCAGACTGTCTGATGTTTTGATTCTCCGGTTATGAGGCTAAAGTTGTGCCTATCAACAAGTTTTCTTGATCAAAATTGCAAATATAAAGCTGTATGAATTAATTCAGTGCTCCTTTGTTCTGTAATTAATTGGTAGCATTTCTGATAAGAATCAGCCCCTCCCCCAGTACATGTTGGCTCGGTGTATGAATGCGCTGTATGTAAAGAGACAGGCCAAATGGACACTGTACTAATGCATGTTCTAGGCCTCAAGGTTGTGAGAAGGATGGACAAGGTTAAAGCTGCTTTCACGCCGGACGCAAAACGAATTTTTCGCACGAGGAGATTACAGACTTTGAATGTAATCTCCTCGTGCGAAAAATTTGTTTCACGTCCATTGAG
The DNA here is from genome assembly GCA_029721435.1 of Gymnothorax reevesii. NCBI lineage: Eukaryota > Metazoa > Chordata > Actinopteri > Anguilliformes > Muraenidae > Gymnothorax > Gymnothorax reevesii. Next base: position 4,015,245 of record CM056575.1, on the reverse strand, counting down.
AAAGCGGCTTAATGAAAACAGGTTGTGGTTGGATGATGGTTGCCATTTTGTATCCAACAGGGCCACAATTTGGAGTGAGGGAATTGAGGAATTTCATCCTAGAACTGAGGGTATGGAGTTCAGTGACTTTTAATATGTTACAAAGTATACTTGTATGGGGGTTGGAAATATAGTTGACTTTAGAATTATATCTTCCTCTCTTGGTTGAGAGAGAGAGGTTGGTCAGCCTAATTCATCAAGGGTTTGTGCTATGTTTAAGTGTACATCTCGCTGATTGGCTGTGTTTGTGACATCTCTATGGTGTCCGAGTCAAGTGAAGGCAAAATCAGTGGCAGTTTCCAGAAGTCCAGAGAAAAAATCTTGAATTAGTTAATATAAGGCTACTTCATTGTCAGGGTAGAAATTCAATTTGACTCCAACCGTTGGAATACTTTCATTTCAATAATAATGATAAAAGCAACTACCAGACACTAACAGGATGTAAAAAAAAAAAAAAACTAGCATTGAGCGTATATTTATAAATACCCTTCATGAATACTATGTGCAGTTGTAATGATGATGCAGTAAGCATTAGTTGTACGCAACAAAAGACTGATGCCTGACCTTAATAGGGTTTGGAACATCCCAAAACAAAATTTTTAATTTCCATTAAGAGAACCTTTGATCAATTATTATTCATGTTTCTCAAGTAGTGCTCAGTATCAATGTTCTTTTGTAAACTATGAAAAGACTACTATAGAATTTTTTAAGTATTCATCCAAGAATTGAGCTACATGTATGTTTTTCAAGTCATAGGTAAGATGCATTTCCAGTGGAAACCAGTTCATTAGCTCCTTAGCAGGAGGAGAGCTTAATCAGTTCTGTCAGTAAGCTTTACTTACCAGAAAGCCTAGCTTTTCCAGTATTCAGTGTTTTTCAGAGCAGCAAGTTACACCCCATGTCCTCTCAGTATTGTCAACAGTTTATCTTTTTAAAAATTTCTACCCGATGAGGGCACTCCTTTGGAATTCTCTCTTTATTTTGCGGTTATGTCATGTGACTCGAGAAATTCCTCATGCAAAGGTCAGAGTATTGTTTTGAATAGTTGGATAAAAATGGGCATCCTTTTCTTCATAGTTTTCATACAGGGATTACGACGTGTCATGCCGGCTGTAATTCCACCTGTCAGTAAGAAAACAATGCGAGTGCCGACCTGGGGACAACCTGCACGAAAACAGGGCCGGTCGGGAACGCCACCTACCCTGTACCTGTCCACGCAAACAGCTCTTGGCTGATGAGTTACGCACAGGAAGAGCAGCACGAGGACAACATAGTGCTCTATTCTGTGAGAAAAATAGACATTTTTAAATATTACTATCACATCCATATTGTTTTTCATGATTTATCAGTTTTGCATTGTGTCAATCATGGAGATCTGTTCCTCCTCTCTCACAGTCTTACTTTCACATTAGCACACACTTTCACATCTACACACTCACACTCCTCACTTGCACACAGGCACACACCAACATGCAGACACACACACACACACACTTGCAGTTTGCAGATTTGTATGCTGAGCTGTTCAACCAAATTTTAACGATAATGCAGATAAAGAGAAAAGTATTGATCTGCAAGGCAGATGTTGCCATTTTTAAATTTTATGATTCCCCTTTGTTATTGACCAGTGCTATTATTAAAAATCGAAAGTGCAGTTAAAAATCGGCTAATCTCTCAGAGATAACCAAACTGTTCCGACCTACGCCGCTCTAGTGGGTTAATCTGCATTGATTCTGTGAATCTGGAGTCACTGTTTACCATTGCAGGTCATTAGGCACACTTTACATGTGTACTGAAGCCACAAGTTTCAGATATTAAACTGGAACCCAGTTATCTGAGATGAAGCGAACATTGATTTAATTCTGTTTGCTACAACCATCTTTATCAACAGTTTGATGACTTCACTTTTTGGACACTAATAACGGGTTAATTTTTTACTGATATTAGTGCTGTAATTGGCCAACTTTGGTCATAGTAGATGCTGCACACAGATTAAGTCAGGCAGAACACATATGAAGGCTTAATGTGGCACTGCACCATGACAGCATAAAATCCATTGTTATCTGCCGTCTTACACAAAGTTTAGGTTTATGCATTTCAACTTACATCATCTGGGAAAAAAAGGCTAGCAGTAGAACTGTGACTAGACTAGTGCTCAAAATGTGGCTTCAACAAGTTTTACAGTTTGCAGAACCTGGAAGCTTGAAGTAATTAAAGCATTAATCGAGGCTCAAAATGAATACGTCATTGTAAACGTTCACTATAAACAGACTAACTAAACTTTATTGGTGACTTGGCACTGTGCCACGGTTCTCAGTGCTCGGAAACTATAAGCGAGCAATAAGCAATTAGTGAGAATACCACATATTGTTATGAGCAAAGGGTGAAAAAATTGATTATCTGAGCATAAGACTTTAGTGTAAAGGAGCCAGAATATGAGTAGATTAGCTATCGTGAATTTGATGTACAAAAATGAAAGTTATGTTTGTGCACTGTCTCTGTCACAGCTGGTTAAGGGAGGGACTTCATGAACTAGAGTGCAGAATTGATAATTAAATACACCTGGACAAAAGTTGAGGACCAACATATGGTGAAAACAAGACTAGTCACCGAAAGACTAAATTAATAACATCAATAACCATTGCCCTATTCTTGGAAATATGGCATGGACGTACCTTTCCGGGCGTACAAATCAGTATGAAAGGAATTTCACCTCTACTTCACAATTCATTAGCTTTTAAAGAAAGGCAGTGTTTTTTTTTTTTTAAACACATTTAATACTGTTAAAAAGACCTACCGTCCTTATTTTAGATGGCAAGGAGACATGTATTCACAAAACAGCTTTCTCTGACGTCTGACTATTAATGGGTAGAAACAGCATTATCCCAGGTGAAACCAAAGTTTTTTAGAAGAGCCAGCCAACTGCTAACATTCAGCCTTTTGAATGTGAAATGCTAGTGGAATGCATGCTGACGCGTTCATGCAAATGTTCAGAGTTCAGGACTTGCCAATCCTCTAAAGATTTCATTTTTAATTTGGTGGTGCCTAATTTTTGCCCAGCTGCATATATAACTGCCTGGTGCGAGAGAGAGCTCGGATGCAGTATACATCATACAGTTGCATTTTTTTGCCTTTTACCAGTCCTCCTCTCCTGGGTATGCAAGACGTTTTTGATAGGGCTACTTTATTTATTGAGATCGAGCTAAACCTTTTATTTCTGTTCTAAAATCCTCAATGGCAAGATCTTAACCATGACATCCCGAGTGTTTTCCACGTTGGTCCCTCTGCAACTGTCGGTGTCAGTTTTGGTTCTGTTACATTCATTTATTCTCATTCAATTACTGTCTCATTGATTCTCTCTCCTCTCATATTGCATTCCCACCACACACGCCTATTCCACCTCAGGGTTAACTGTTATCTTATGTATTTAAAGGAGAATTCCGCTGTGAAATTGACTTGGGGTGTGTTGAAACATGATAATGAGTACTAACCTTTGTCGAATACCCCACCTCTGTACGCACGCAACATTTCGAAATAAATGGCTTTTTAGCCAAAGCTCCCAACAGGCTTACAATGGTAACAAATCAGGCATAGCGTTGCCATGCAAAGAACTTTGAAAATGCACAGGTAGTTGATCAAAAAAGACTATTTATGCAAACAGCACCTTGAGGTAGTTTCCAGTCGCCTCTATCTTGAAAGTCACGATAAGTCGATTGACGAGCACAAACGAATAGGAAGGATAGGGGAACATATTGCAATCTATTCGTCAGTGCTCGCCGATGAACTTATTGTTAATTTCAAGATGTAGGCGACTGGAAACTACACAAAGTACTGTTTGCGTAAACATTCTTTTTTAATAAACTACCTGTGCATTTTCAAAATTCTCAGTGCCTCGTTTTAAATGTCAGGGCCCTCGGAATTCTACCAATGAAGTGTAGAGCTTCTTTGAGCCTTGTTAATGATGAAAAAATAGTGATTTCTTTGCATGGCAATGGTATGTCCGATTCGCTGCCATTGTAAGCCTGCTGGGAGCTTCAGCTAAATAGCCATTTATTTTGAAATGTTGCTTGCGTACGGAGGTGGGGTATTCGACAAAGGTTTAGTACTCATTATCATGTTTCAATACACCCCAAATTAATTTCACACTGGAATTCTCCTTTAAGTTCCGCGTCCCTGTCCTCTCTTTGCTGGATTGTTGCATTGCTTTTCAAAGTGTTTCATGTCTACTGTCCTCGGGAATACTCTTCTGAAACCAAAAAATGTGTGAATGTACTAGGATTCTCATCTCAGGTCTTGCAGTCCTGGGCATTTGTTCCTTCCAGTCTGGTCTTCTGTACAGAGTGAAGAACCACGCCTTTCCTGGTTCTTCAAGCTCGCCGCTTCGGCGCTGATCCCACTCCAGACCCTTCCTGTCATTCAAATCCAAGACCTGGTCTCGGCTCCTTTCGGTGATTGTTCACACTTTACGGGTGTCTGGACTCCTTGTTGGAGAAAAGTGCCTTTTTGCTTTAAATTGACGCCTGTGACATAAAACATTGTTTTAAATGTCTGTGCCTCAGTTTGAGTGATTGACTGAGAGAAACATGCATACAGCAACAAAGATTTTTTTTTTTCTTTAAAGAGGCCAAAACTGACCAGAAAAAAACAATAAAAATATTTGGGCTCTATGGGCAACAATAGCCCATTAAACCCCACTTTCCAGTGTAGATGGATTATCACTGATAAAAATCCCTAACAATGTTCTTTCTTCATAGTCACAATTTTTTGATCTTCTAAACTCCATATAAAGAGTTTGGGCGAAAACATCAATCCGCTGATCAATTAGTGTTTTGGGCTTTGAATGGTGCATCAGGGCACTTCATCTAGAGTTGAGACGTTCCATGACGATAAAAAAATGCATAATCGACTGAATTTCAGATAAATCTGAGACACTCCAACTATTATCTCGGGCCATACAGGAGACAGGGCTCCTTAACTGAATCAGAGAGGATCCTTCGAACATGGGGCTCCCCAAAAGTGCATGTTTTCCTCAACTATTACATCTTTGAGTGACGGACACTCATCCGTGCCGAGAAAAATATCAATGACAACTGACAAAGGTGCCAAATTATTGTGCAGTGCCACTAGCAAGGTGCGCGGATCAAAATCACAAATATGATCATTTAGTCTGCGATGTCCTGATGTGAGATTTTGGCCATAATGTCTCTTTTTCACAAGCATAGGAAATAATGCTTGAACGTAAATATTTCAAACCTTGGTTGCTATGAGAACTGAGAAATTCTTAGGAAAACACACACACACGCACGCACAACATCACCTTTAGCAGCCCTCATGTTTGAAAGATGAGGAATCATGTTTGTCACAAACAGTGTTTAGCAGGAGAATGAATTATGCGCAAGCAGTGTTCACTTGAGCGACGGTAAATGGCCCCAAGCAAACAGCCTTCAAACCACTTCTGAATTACGCGCAGCAGGTGTTTGAGGGTAATCCCTGATCCGGATAAAACATTTGGAAAAGTTGGATCCCCCCCACTAACACCTGCAAAACAGAAAAAAAAACAAGAAGTACCAGGAGAGAGAGAGAGAGAGAGAGAGAGAGAGAGAGAGAGAGAGAACCAATCACTCGATCAACCAATCTGCTCACGGTTTGTAGGAACCTAAAGAGTAGGGGTCTCTAACTGGTCCATAAAAGGGTCGAGAGGCAGCAGCTTTTCAATCAAACTGAGCAGAAGCTCGTCTGATACAACTGACCAACTGTGCAGCCTGGTGTCAGTTGATTACTTGTATCAGGTGAGCTTCTGTATGGTTGGATCAAAACCCCGCCACCCTTTGGCCCTTTTCCAGACCAGTTCGAGACCCCTGCTCTTGAGGATTACTCACAGATGGATATTACCCATTTTAATTATCACAGCAGTCAAAGAGCACAGTCAACCTTGGAATCATTTCTTGTATATTCCCATAACTAGAGTGCGAATCATACAGTGAAAATCAGAGGGTCAACTTTTTATCCAGGACATAAAGGGAACTGAAGTCTTTCGCTGTTAGATCGCATGGGGGATAGAAGCAGTGTCTTCAATTGCCATTCGATTATTCTTGAAATGGAAAACGTGTTGATAAAGGAAACCCATCTGGAATTAGCCAGGACTAATTGTTAATAAAGGGAGGGATATTAGCCCAGGTCTAACGCCGCCGCTGATAATGGCATACACGTGTGTATTGTACGGCTGTAGTAAATCGTCGGAGCTTGATGTGAGAACACTGCACAAATTTCCGAAAGATACCGCGACGAGGAATGCCTGGAAGCGTTTTGTCAAGAGGACGCGAGATGAATGGAGAGAACCGTCGAAATCGACTCGTCTGTGCAGTGAACATTTCACCCCAGACTGCCACGAAAATTGGCTATCGTGGCAGGTGGGTCGTGTGTCAAGGTTGGAGTTGAAGCCGTTAGCTGTGCCAACGACATACCTCGAAGGCACTTGTGGGACACTTGCTACGTCGGCAAACACCTGTATAAACCTCCTTACTAATCCTACCGCCGCAACTACAACTGGTCCTTCACCAAGCCAAACCAAAAGACCCCGTACTGCCGCCAAGAAACGTGAGCTTTCCAGGGTCAGTATCAAAACAATAAAATGTCAAATTAATTGACTGATCACATCAGTTACTTTTTCTGCAATGTGCTCAGAAGCTCCCCTTGTGCATCTTGAATGAACAGTAGTATTTGCACACCACTGATTTTAGATTATGGAATCTTACAATGAATTCGTGATCGGATTGCGATACCGCATTGGAGACTGCCATGTTGTTAGTCGACTGTTGACCTCGTGTGACGTCGCAACATTTCCACGAAGGCATATTTGTTTCGCTCGCGCCTTTCCGATAATTGCATTTTTTTTTTGCGATGTACTAAAATCACTACATCCAGCTTGATTTATGTTGTTATTCAGATGTTTAGCTATTGTTTAGGGTAGAAAAAAAATGGGTCTAGTGGATTCCTTTAAATTACTTACCAAGACTAACATTTTATATAATGCTGACTTACTAACGAGCTCTAGGGATTGTATAGCTGCACTTACTAATTGATTAACAAGCTCTCAGCATTCGCCCTGTTCTAGTCTCCGCCTCTTTTCTTTCCCTAATCTTCTCTACTGTGTTTTTAGTGGGTTCTCCACACTTGCTCACATTATCCTTTCTCTTAGTATCTTGGCACATAAAAACTCCTTGACTGGAGCTGTGTATTTTTCTGTAGGATTGTCCCGTGATCCCTGTCCGCGTTTTGGTTTCTGCCAATTTCATGTGATCAGGTTCTCCCTAATGTGTTGCTCCCTTGTAATCAGTCTGACTGCCTGCACCTGAGTTCTGTTATCATGTGACCTCCCAGAGGTGTATATTAGGTGTCTCTTCACAGCACTTCCTTGTCAGATCGTTCTCCCTTGTGCCACGTTCATTTTCGCCTTGTTCTCATTGTGATTATCTTTCTGACTGGACTGTCCTTGATTATCGATTTTTGCCTACTCCCTGTACTTCGCCGCCGCCTTGTTACCAAACCCTTTTTTCCCCCACTGCAGAAATAAAGCCTCCTTTTGTATTTTACTAGTTCTCGCTTGTGGTCCCTTTCGTAATCCTCACAAAGGCATTTCATATGAAGTATATGACCAAGGTGTAGGTTGATGAAATTCTCCCATTGTGGGGTCTTTCCCCCTGGGTTTTTGATTGCATATGCAATAATCAAACTGGAACACACATCACTGCAATTTATGCATTTTGGAAAGGTAACATATATTATTTTTAGATTGAAATGCTGGCAATGAGGACCCTCATCCCTGATTCCAGGTTCTTCAGATATAGGCAGATCACTGGTAATCTTGTGCAAAAAAGTACATAACACTGTATCTCTTTTTTTTGGTTGGTCATATTTAATCATGCTCCTCATCTGCCTGTATTGGAGTTGAATAAAGTTTTCTCCCAACCTGGGATCAACAAATGGTAACTATTTATATTGTTACACCTGACCGGGCACCCGGCCAAGCAGAGGTCCTGAACTGAAGCTCGCGTGTATTCGTAATGCAGACAGATGATAAATTATAGCTCTGCCGTTTGGATGTCGGGGTGGGAAGAGTAAGGATTAGCTTGCCTCGACAGCGTTCCACTTGTTTGCTCGTTCCTGCACACCCCTCCCCCGCCCCTCGGAGCAATGTTCGTGCAGACAGAGTTTAACATTTCTGACTGTGACGGAATCCCCCCCAGGTGCGTTTCACCTACACAGGTAGATAACATCGCGGTTACTACATAACCTGTTTGGGTTATTTTTGAATGCCAGCCACAAAAGCTGACTGAGTGTACCAGAAGCAACTCCCAAAAAAAATTAACCTCGGGAAAACAAGGCTTTGCACGAAACAGCCATGTGGCAAACTCGAGAGACGTTTTGTCTCTCGGGTCAGTTTACAATAACTTTCAGGATATTCACCAATGCATTATTTTTAGTCATTAGCCTAGGTATTATTTCGATAACTTAAATTATGATCAGGGTAATCTGGGGCACCAACTAACACAGGACATATCTAAACACATAAATTGTCTTGGATTGAACAAGAATAACATTTATTCCCATGTTTATAATAGCTGATCTGAAATTTTATCATGAGACACAAGCAATAATATATTTTGGCCCTATTCAAGTAACTTTTATTTACTTTGACCATTTTTAGAATGCCCGATGATGTGTGAATGCCACAGGCACCAAACATGCACCATTTACATTTAAAATAGTATCATTTGTTTTACTGTAGATACTTTTGTAGATGTAACTTTTCATCACTCTTTCAAGCAGACATTGTGAGCTAGAGTGGAGAACTAGTGTAGGGTGGGGCACGTTGTGACGCTGTGTTACAACATGACCTTGTTTTTTATAAGGCACAATGGCTTCATGTAATGTAGCATATTTCACATATATTGCATGCTTGCGCTGTCCTATATAGGCCACAGAAAGACAATAAAGGGCACTTGTTTTTGTTCATGCCTTTTATTAAGCCAAAGCACTTAATGGATTGGGTGTCCCAAACACTCTAATTATTTTGCGTTTATATACACGTGTGCACATATTTTTGCTTATTTTCTGCTGTGCAAAGCAAAAAATTGCTTGTCGACATTTTACTTGTTCCATGAGTGAATACTACAATTCTGAAAAGATTTTCAAATATGACATATACTATACATTTAGCGCCATTAAAAACAAATGTCCGAGGTATGTACTCTATTTGCTGCAAATTAAAGAAACAAATTGGTTTTTATTGCTTTTCCACTGAGATATGAGTGAAATAAATGAGTGCATTGTATTGTAACCCTGACACGCGCCAGGTGGACACGCCAAGCACTTCAGTAATTACGAACATTGAGCTGTTTGTGATGTGCACAGTGACGCTTGGCTTGTTCTTTAGGGTGTAGTCAATAGACTATAAAAAATCTATGGCTTCAAGAAAATGGGTCCGAGAATGGAAACGGGTGCGGTTACTGACTGACCCCGCCCTCGGCAGCCATGAGTAAGATACCTTACGCGTGTTTTTAATGGCGCAAAGATATCTCATGCATGCATTTTAATGGGGCGAAATATGTTAGCAATTACATTTTTCTTTGCGTTGCGAATGTGCTTTCACATATTCTTCTGATGCCCAGAGTAAAAATTGAATCTGTACTTAAGCGTTTCTGAGTTTGAAAAGATACAATGATAATTAAGTTGAATCTCAGGACGTCGTCTTTAATGTGAGGTCGTTTTCACCCATTTCGGATGAACCACTTAGAAATGACAGAACCTTTTGTACATATAGTTCCCCCTCCCATTTTTGAGAGCATAAAAAATATTAGACAGTTTAACAACGTTATCATTTGTGATATTCGGTTGCAAATTGCAATGACTGCTTGAAATCTGTGACGCACAGACATCCCCAGTCGCTGGGTGTCGTCCCGGGTGATGCTCTGCCAGGCCTGAACTGCAGCATCTTCACTTCCTGCTTATTTCAGGGACCTTTTGCCTTCAGTTTCCTCTTCAGTGTGTAAAGTGCATGTTCAGTTAAGACTTGTATCAGGTGATTGACTTAGCAAACAGATCCAAAAAAAAAAAAAAGGTATCACAGTGATATGAGTTTTAGTTCTCACTGCATATTTGGTATCTTACTGGTATCCGTCTGTCAGCAAATGGTGTTCGACGGTTGGTCAAACTGTCCGAGGTGCATTCATAAGTTTCACCAATCAGATGCTGGGATAGGCTCCAGCCCCCTGTGACCCTGCCCATGGTTAGACTATAAAGCTGGTTATAGGACTGATAGACGGATGACTGGAAAAGTGCCTTGTGAAATGCAAGTAAAATTTAGCATGCCTTAAAAAGAGTAAGGTTGGGTTTGCTTTCAAATGGAATAGGTAATCAATTGACCGTCAGTTCCCTTATTATTTTTTTATTAAATTAAGTACGTAAAATTTAGCCCCTCAGAACAAGAGTGGTCCCCCTCATTTTTTTTATTTTGGACCCCTATTTCATTGAGCACTTTACGCGTTCTTGAAGTGTAGAGCATTTGCCCCAACCATCATATATCACTGTAACTACACTGTACTGGTGCATTATTGCACTAAACAAATTGATCAATTTGAAATCATTTCAAGATTAGAACTTAAAAAATGACACGTACTGTTTGGAGTCAGACCACTTTTGTCTGTAGGGCCCAACTCTGGTCCTTTCAAAAGGTTTCAATCTGTATCTAGTGCTGTGTTCCTTTTTCAATTGGTTCCGATTTTTTTCCTTGTTTAATGCTTCAAAAATGGGTCTCATTTAAATCTTCTCTCTCTAAACAAAGCGGAATCTAAAGTGCAGTCCCTGGAACATTCATCTCCATGCCCGGGCTTCCGTAAACACACTTCCCAGGTGGTCCGCGCGCGATGACGGCCCAGCGGAGTAGAGTAATCCAGAGGATTCCTCTTACAAGCCCCTGCTCATGCCTGACAGGACATCTGATGAACGGCAGGGCTCTGAAATAAGGACAAATTGAGGCTGACACAGTTGTATTTAATGATATTTATTTCCAAAGTTGCACACATCCAGCCATCCCCCCTCCCCCCTGCACCCACTCTCTCCACTGTAAGGGGCTTGGGGTCAGCATGACTGTACTTGTGTGCTCGGTTTGCAAGAGAGAGAGAGGTCTTTGGGTAGAACTTTTATTGGGAACATCTGTGTGTTTGTACCCCAGGGCAAGAGATTTTGTGCCAGTGACTGTGAGGTGTGCAATAATGTTTAAGCTTGTATGACTTTGGTGAAGTGTGTATATGAGAACATGTGCGCAACAGTCTGTATATGAGAGCACATGTACTGTATGCACGCTTACGTGTGTGTTTGCAAATGTGCGCACCTTTGCCGGAGTATGTATACACGCACTTGTGTGTGTGTACGTGCCCATGTTGAAGTGCATCTATGTATCAAGGAGGGCATTGCTGGCGAACAAGCATGAGCCCGTGCGTGTGTGTGTGTGTGTGTGTGCGTGTGCGTGTATGTGTGTGTGCATGCGTGCGTGCGTGCATGTACACACACATACACAGACGAATGTGTGAAAGCGTGCGAGAGTTTGTACAATGCCTGCTGTGCAGTAATTGATGGGGAAGTCTTCACTGCAGTAATGTACACAGATTCTTGCCTCTGGTGAAATTACAGGGCTGGTTGGGATGATTTATGCCCCTCATACCCCCCCCCCCAACTCCAGATCCCCCACCCCTCCCCAGACCCCCCACCCCAGCTAATAAAACTTGGCGCTCAGTATAATCCCGGCCCAGCTAACAGCTCCCAGCGTTTACAGTGGTGAGGGCAGAGAGGTAAGGGTTAAGGACACACGTAGTAGCACACAAAAGGCTCTTGTGACAGAACAAAATAACCGGGACCAACCTTTCAGGAAATATTATGAAAACATTTAGTATCAGCTGCAAGCAAATCCTCACCAACCTTTTTGTGAAAAGTAGAAAAGCTGTATTACACTGGGCTGGTTGTCAGAAGAAAAGGAGGATGTGAATAATCATGATTTGCATTGAAACAACAGCAGGGAGACCAGCATAAACAGGACAATCTGAACTCAACAAAGAAGTTAAGGAACACATGATTTTGACCTGATAATGTGAAATGTAAATGCTGAACTTAAATCCCAAGTGCTGTTTATGTTATTGGTGTCAATCCAAGACACAAAATGCAAATCAAAATTTGATCAGACAACTTCATTACCCTAAAATAGGGTATACACACAGAAAACCAAAATCACACCAAGTAAAGACCATTAAATCAAAACATCAAACAATGTCGAAAATCATTTCCATATCTTGTCAGATCACCACATGCTCTCATCATAGCTTGACAGCCGAGAACAAGAGACAGTTATAGAGAAAAAACTTAGGGGTGCTTTGCTTTTGTTTTTGTTGCGTATAATACGTCACAACTAGGTTAATCTAACAGCAGTAAACCAGTTTGCTTCTATAGGGACTCCTCGCAGTTTATTTGGATGTAAGGTAGTTTATTTTTAGTGGCTGTGACGTAATAAGGCAAATGTATTTACCATGCAGCAGTGCTATGCTTTGAATGTCATTTCATATAAGTGCCCTTTGTTTTGCATTGTGATGGCATTTGTGCGTCAGTGTCGCCCTACTGAATGTTTTTCACATTACATAATGTAGGTCCAATATTATACAATATCAAGCACATAGATGGAACAGGAAGAACATGTTTTTTTTTGTTGTTGCCATACATTGAATACGTTTTTGGTTGAAATTTAAATATTAATACGTGCCAAGAGTTGAAAATTTTAGGTTCTCCTTTAAGAAGTACTTTTTGGTGCTGGCAGTGACGCTTTGGGTCACTGCATCACTGTTTGGTGAAGCCTCTAAGTAGGAAGATAAAACTATTGTGGACTTATTGTAAAATTCTGTGACGATGTGTTCAGGAACCACACGCAAGAGAGGGAAATCTAAAAAAATGTATGCCTTTATTGGAGTCCAAGTCAAAGCCAAAAAAAAAACACAGGAATTGCCAAGCCACAACACGAAATCCAAAAACAGTGTCGACTAGACAGGGGTCAGAACCAGTAAGACAGATGAGTAGAGGTACAAAAACGATAGGCAAAAAGTCGTAGTCGATGAGCAAAGCCAAGGGTTATGCACAGGGCATCCAAACACAGAAATCGTGGTCATAGAAAAATGGGTCGAAATCCAGAAAGACAAAAACAGTACAGAAGGGCTATGGCAAGAATCAAGTCCAGTAGAGGAGAAGCAATATTCAATGGCATACGAGGCGCTCTGCACAAAGAAATATTGATCAACGTTCAGACGAGAGCTTTGAGTGGAAAGACTGCTAATATACACTCAGGGAAGGTAACATGCTATACAGGAATCAGGTGTGGAGAATCAGACTAATTACATTGGGAGAATCACATGAGGGAAGCCCTAACCACAAAAACTGGCGAAAGACAAAATACGAATGGGAATCACACAGACAGCCTGTGACATTTAAACAGCTCCGGTCCAGGAGTTCTACGTGCACAGATAACGAGCGCAGGAGAGTGATTAAGCACGTGCGAGAGATTCTCGCTGAAGCTCAGGAGAAGACAGAGACAGGCGAAGAGGTGGAGTATAGAACAGGGCGATTGCGGAGAGAGAATTAGTCTAAATTAATAGCGGTGCAGCTTTACCTATTAAACTATTGTGCTCATTAGTAAGTTAATAATCTTATACCATATACCTGGATTAATAGTGTTAGTAAACTATGATACAAAATACAAATGTTAGTCTTGTTAGTAATCAGAACAGAAAGGCGAAGGAAGAAAACAAGAATCAAAGGAATATTTTAAACACAGGGGTTCATTTAAATCACCCGAAGTCAGTGAGCACTCAGACAGGGGAGACGGACTGAACTAACTACAAAACCCAAAACCAGTGAAGTTGGCACGTTATGTAAATCCTTGATAAAAACAGAATACAATGATTTGCAAATCCTTTTCAACTTATATTCAATTGAATACACTGTGAAGACAAGGGGCTCTAATTTCCTGGCGCAGCGCAGGTGGCGTAGCGAAGCGCAGGCCGCGCAGTGGTAATTTCGTAGGGCGCAGCCCGCGTAGTGGTAATTTCGTGAGGCGCGCAGCCTTCGGTAGACCAAGGTGCGCCGAGATGGGTGTGGCGGCGTAGTAGGGGGAGGTGTCACATATTCATGAAGACGCAGTGACAATTTCGTAGAAAAAGTCTCCGCTGGAGTTGCGCAAAAAACTCGCCAACTCCAACCTGGTTTAATTTCCGTGCAGTGTTAATTTGGCTGACCGGCGCAGAGTGCGCACACGTCACCGAAATCTCACAGGCAGTTTTACAGAATGTCAGGCACGTTTCAATGCAAGAAATAATTACAGGAAGCACGATTTAATGTAACTATCTGAATAAGGACATAAATTATTGTATCTATATCGATTGTCCTGATGTCAGATTAAAGGCGGTTGCCACGCGTAATGGAAACTTGACCGGGCTTAATCAACGCAGCTGAATCTGTGATGCAAACTAACGACTTCACATCTTTCTCAGCCAACCACAAACTGTATATATATATATATATATATCGAATGCTTGCGTTCTATGCTCATTAAAGCCGCTTCCACACTGGACGCGAAACGAATTTTTCGCCCGACTGATTACAGACAAAGTCAATGCAAAGACGCGATAGTTGGACAGGGTTTTAATATATCTCCGTGTCCGAAAGTCATAAAAGTTCTAATTTTTCCGAGTATTCCAGGAATTATTAGAGGTGGAAACTTGGCCATTTTTGAGTTCGACCTTCACAGAATGCAAATTGATAGCTATCGACTTTTCTTGGTCTTTTTAGCCTATTCATCTGTTTTCTTCCGTTGAAGATAGACATCAGTATTTATTCGGTCTTTCTTTTGAAAATTAGTCAGATGGACCGAACAGATTCACGCTTTATTTCCACAGCTGAGATAAGCAAATCTGAGATGCGTGAGCAAATCAATTCCATGACCACTGACAGAGTGAAGAAATTATCGCATGCACGATCAAGACTGTCCGACACGAAATGCAAAATACTCCATGTCCACCAGCCAGCAAAAAGTAAAAGTATTGAAATGAGAACAGATTTATAACGGGATATCCAACAAAGATGACCCGCTAAAAAATAAATCCCAGTGTTCATTGGATGTTCTGTTGTTAAAATGTTTCTTTTTATTCTTTATTTCGGTATCAATCTGTTCTAATCGTCCTCTTTTTTTTTTTTTTTTTAGCTGTCAGACACGGAGACATTGTACATTGTCCCATGCCAGTGTCGACTCGCTTTACTGAGCAGAGCTTAAACAGAAACATTGATTGAAATTCTCGGTACTCATCTTAAAGAACTGAGCCCTCTTATCAAAACATTCACGTTTAATATCGACAAGAGTCAGCAGATTTGAAGAAATTAAAAGCAATAATAGACTGTCGGACACGGAGATTTATTAAAACCCTGTCAGACTTTCGGGCACAAGACGCAATCTGTCGAGCGAAAAATTCGTTTCGCGTCCAGTGTGCAAGCGGCTTAATACAAGGCTACTATTATTGTCACTTCGGTTTTATCGTCTTCAGTGGGGAAAAGGAATACAGCCTGATTGCTATGATCTCGTACTGAGTTAAGATCGCATATTGAAAATAAATGTGTCACGTATCTTGCATTGTTGTCCATGCATGTTAATCCCAAAATTTAAAGCAGCAACAGTTTGTAATTCATGGGAACACGCTATCCATCGTTTCTCTTGCCAGTGAGCAAGATTTGACTCGGCTGTGTCGCCTTCTTTGCCAACTTGCGCTGGAAGGAGGGGCAGAGGCGGGACAGAGGAGTTCTTGCGCCAGGCTACGCCGGGCACGAAATTGCCACATACGCCTGGACACACCCCGTTGGCGCGGCGCACCCCCCATGCGCCGCGCCTGCGCCGCGCCTACGCCTGGTCTACGAAATTAGAGCCCAAGATGTTTAATGTTCAGACTGAGAAACTTTATTTTTTTTTGCAAATAATCATTAACTTTGAATTTAAAGGCAGCAACACATTGCAAAAAAGTTGGCAAAGGGGCCTTTTTACCACTGTGTTACATCACCTATCCTTTTAAAGACACTCAGTAAACGTTTGGGAACTGAATAGACCAATTTTTGAAGCTTTTCAGGTGGAACTCTTTCCCATTCTTGCTTGATGTACAGCTTAAGTTGTTCAACAGTCCGGGGTCTCCGTTGTCGTATTTTACGCTTCATAATGCGCCACACATTTTCAATGGGAGACAGGTCTGGACTACAGGCAGGCCAGTCTAGTACCCGCACTCTTTTACTACGGAGCCATGCTGTTGCAACAAGTGCAGAATGTGGCTTGGCATTGTCTTGCTGAAATAAGCAGGGGTGTCCATGAAAAAGACGTTGCTTGGATGGCAACATATGTTGCTCCAAAACCTGTATGTACCTTTCAGCATTAATGGTGCCTTCACATATGTGTAAGTTGCCCATGCCTTGGGCACTAATACACCCCCATACAATCATAGATGCTGGCTTTTGAACTTTGCGCCTATAACAGTCCGGATGGTTCTTTTCCTCTTTGGTCCGGAGGACACGACGTCCACAGTTTTCAAATACAATTTGAATTGTGGACTCGTCAGACCACAGAACATTTTTCCACTTTGCATCAGTCCAGCTTACATGAGCTTGGGCCCAGCGAAGCCGGCGGCGTTTCTGGGTGCTGTTGATAAATGGCTTTCGCTTTGCATTGTAGAGTTTTAACTTGCACTTGCAGATGTAGTGACGAACTGTAGTTACTGACAGTGGTTTTCTGAAGTGTTCCTGAGCCCATGTGGTGATGTCCTTTACACACTGATGTCGGTTTTTGATGCTGTACCGCCAGAGGGATCGAAGGTCACGGGCATTCAATGTTGGTTTTCGGCCTTGTCGCTTACGTGCAGTGATTTCTCCAGATTCTCTGAACCTTTTGACGATATTATGGACCGTAGATGATGAACTTCCTAAATTTCTTGCAATAGCTCGTTGAGGAATGTTGTTTTTAAACTGTTTGACAATCAGCTCACGCATTTGTTCACTAAGTGGTGACCCTCGCCCCATCCTTGTTTGTGAATGACTGAGCATTTCAGGGAAGCTGCTTTTATACCCAATCATGGCACCCACCTGTTCCCAATTAGCCCGTTCACCTGTGGGATGTTCCAAATTAGTGTTTGATGAGCATTCCTCAACTCTCTCAGTCTTTTTTGCCACTTGTGCCAGCTTTTTTGAAACATGTTGCAGGCATCAAATTCCAAATGAGCTAATATTTGCAAAAAATTACAAAGTTTACCTGTTCGAACATTAAGTAACTTGTCTTTGCAGTGTATTCAATTGAATATAGGTTGAAAAGGATTTGCAAATCATTGTATTCTGTTTTTATTTACGATTTACACAACGTCCCAACTTCACTGGTTTTGGGTTTGTAGATCACAAGACGGGGGAGACAAATGCAATGGAACTGAGACATGGAACGAACAAAATATCTGAGCATTACAATAACCAAAAAGAATAAATAAAAGACAATAATCATGAATACAGAACCAGAACATAAACATGACCAAAAACCATAACCATGACAAATTCATCCTGCTGCCATCATCATGAGTTACATCTACAAGCCGAATAAACTCAGATCCCCAGCCACAGTTTTGGCGTTTTGGCCTGGCAATGAAACCTGACGGAGGAACAGACCAGAGTATAAAAAGGCTCATCTACACTAAAAGATGTCACTATACATTAGATTTTATGGAAGAATGTTGAACGGTTGATATGTTCTGGCCCGGAAAAGAAGCGTGACGGGTGGACATGTGGACGGACAGGCACACAGAGAGACAACACTCATCCCTATATCCCCCTTCCACATTATGGCGGGGGATAATGAAGATTAATTATCCTGCCCCAGAAGCAGTTATGGCCCAAACCATGATACTTCCATCATTGTGCTGCTGAGATGAGCCTGTGCGTTTTGTATCATGATTACATCCCATCTTTCTCCACATTTTGGCCTCTCACTTTACTAAGTTAGCAAAATCTTGATCTTGATGATTTGTTAATCTTGATTTTCTGATGAGTGGTTTGTACCTTGTGGTATAGCCCTTATATCGCCGCACTAAGGCTTCTTCAAACGGTTGGTTGCGATACCTTCATCCCTGCCCTGTGGAGGTTGTGATGTCACTGATTGATGTTTTGGGTTTTTTTCTTCTTCTCTGTTCTCTAAAGGTTTGTCACCAGCTGCTGTTGTTGACCTGTTTGGCCTCTCTTGCTCAACATGCCAGCAGTTTCTCTTTTTAGGGACCTTTAGAGTTGTTTCACAGGCGATCCCCAATGCTTGTGCAACACTCAGATCATATACCCTTTTGTTCTCCGAGCTTCAAAATGGCCGTGAAGACAGCTCTTTGGTCTTTAAGTTACTTTCTTTTTCCCAACGCAAATGCCGTCTCCACTGGCAAAACCCAAAACTGAAACCAAGAGTGAACATTCAGACACATTCATACTTTAACCAATCAATCTAACAGAACACGTCTACGTAACAAAAAACACCTGTCTGCCACATGTTCCAACACATTTGCTCACCTAAAAATTGGGTGGTCTGATTCCAAAACTTAGTATGTGCCAAGTTCTTGAACAAATATCGATGAAAATATCGGAAAATAAAAGAACTTTGGAACTGATGTCTAATGTATCTTATCTTTTGACCTCAGTTGTAATCGATGAACAGCTGAGACAAAGGAATTAAACTTGCTGTTCCAATACTTTTGTAATGGGCTGTATCTAGCTTTTTCTGCTGGTGCAAGAGAGCAATAGAAGACTCAGGTTCTGAATAGTTAATATTGATGGGTGTTATGTTTTTGGAAAGCAGATGTTCATTGTTCCATAAAGTAGGCCATTTATATTTTTTTACTTTCACAGTTATAAACACCCAAAATCTCGGGACCATCTTGTTCAGACATTGTCTTAAGCCATTAGAGTACGCGAATAGCAAAATTGTCGATTAATTGACTTTAAGCTCTAGGTTAGTGAACTGGCGAACAGTTTTGAAAAAAAATTTAAAAAGTGCTAAACCGTGCCTCAGAATTTAAAGCAGACTGGGTCATTGGAATGAATTAAAAACTGTATAAAGGAAGACAGGATGGGACCGACTGTCAAACGACAGATGAGAAGAGTAAAATTGGGGCAGTGGAAATAAGAATGTTGGGTAATTAGTGGTTGAATAAAGTAGAGCACAGGGCTAGTCGTGGACCTTAACTTGCATTAATATTAACTGCAAGGAAGATGATACCTCAGAATTGAAGTAGATTGGAACCTTAAGAATTAAAAAGAAATTTGATTCAATTCAATTTATTTGCGTGAGGCTTTCCTAGGAAGAACCATCATTGGGCTACTTGGCAATTTAGCCAAAGCTCAGGAATTGCCAAGGCCTGCCCTACCACAGATAACTTGAAATGGATTAGTTCAGGTTTGCCAAAACTAAGCTCTTGAATTTTGAAAATTACCCTCCACCCTGAAAAGCAAAATCCAGTAAAGAAATCTCACAGGGGCCTAAAACCGCCCGTGTATCTGTCCGCCGGTATCTGCATAGATTATCTGTGAAAGATGGATCCACATTCCTTACCCTTCTTGAGCCTTTAATAAGGGGTGTCGTCTCGCCATGATTGGCTGAGTGGGGAATGCAATTAAGGATAAAGCCACTTTCACACCGGATGTGAAACGAAATTTTTCGCGGGACAGATTACACTCAAAGTCAATGCAAAGACTTTGCATTGACTTTGAATGTAATCTGTTGTGCGAAAAATTAATTTTGCATCCAGTGTGAAAGCAGCTTAAGTCACCCAGACTGATTAACAGGGGTGAACCAAATCACCATCTTCTAATTAGGCTGAGAAAGGAAAGGAATGTTGAACGAACTGAACACGAAATCGGGAAAAAACCCGCAGAAAGCGAAAACTAAAGAGGACATTAGAAAGGAAACGACCAGCCAGCACCATAAAATGTGCGACTGCTACAACAGGACCCATTTCTCTCAGAAAGTTGCACTTTTGGCTCATCAGTCCAAAGAATATTATCCCAAAAGACTTGGGATACTATTGGCAAATGTGAGATGAGCCTTTGAGCTCTTTTTGATCCGTGGTGATTTTTGCACTGCAGATCTCCCAATCAATGCCATTTTTGCCCAGTCTCTTACGGTGGAATTGTGATCATTGACCTTGTGAAATGAAATTGATAAGGGCGTTCTCTCCTACACACAAAAAAAAATTAGATTTTGAAATCGGCTTGTGGATTCCTATCCAAGTGTAACAAAATTCATTTGTATGAATGCCCCTGATAATAGGAAATAAGATAATCGTTGAACTGAAATTAATAATTACATAATTATTAATTGTGTGGTGTCATCAATTGCAATTCACACGGCTTCGACATCAAATTGAACAATGAACAGAGACTATGTCAAAGGTTATCACCTTCCATCCTAAGATGACACACCCAATTTAACCTGTGCTAAAATGCGTACCCTAACAATCCCTTAATTTATTTTTTGTACACTTACATGTGAGCTGTAGCAAATCTGCACCTTTACATTTTTATTTATTTATATTTCATTACATTTTTTTGCTGTGAGAAGTTAGCATTAAACTGAGCATTTTCCTTCCTGTTCAGTTTCCTCTTTGCACCGGCTGCGCTCAGCAGTCCAGTGTGTTGATTTGAGCAGGACAACACTTTTTTCTCAAGTTTGGTTCCTTCAATCAATGAAAACATTTACAAAGTGCACTTTGTGTTTCTTTAGTCTTTTTCTAATTTTAAAATTAGTTTGATCTGCGACAACTGTGATAAATATTTGAAAATAAGTAAACATTACTTAGCTAGTATGTTAGCAGTACCGTTCCATAACCGCTATGTAAAGTTAGTTTGTTAGCTAGTGAGCTAATGGAAGCTCGCCACTCAGTTGACAGCTGAAGAAAACCGAGATTTGGCGTTTGATCCATATTTTTCTCTATCACATAGCTGTAGCACTTTTCCCACAGCCCAACTCATGGTGTGAAAATGATCAATACACACCCTTGCTAGTTGACATTTGACGATATTGTAAGTTAGCAGAGTGTGGCATTAGCTCAATGTTAACATACACTGGAAATTACCATTCAGGCGGTTACGGAAATTACCTTTGCTTCCCATTGAATTTTGCAATTCAGTTATGTGATCAACAGAATCTTATACGCTCCGTCGTGACCTCATCAGGCCACCGCTAATGCCTCAAAAGCAGAACCACTGGAAACGAGTATCGCGATCACAAAACCCCTGTAGTTCCAGCCCTTCACCAGTCCTTAAAAAATCATTCAGAAAACCATGAAAAACAAGATCAGCGTGCAATCTGTTTCTAAGTTCAGCAGTCAGCTGATGCCAATGGTGAGACAGAGAGGCTGTAATCATGGTGGTATGGAATGGGCAGGTATGTCAAACAGGTAATGAGCTCGTGCATTTCATCGATGAAAATTTTAATGCCCTGAGATGCTATGATGGAATCCTAAGGCCTTTTGTCGTGGGTTTTATCCACCAACATACCCCTGTATTTCAGCAGAACAGTGCTAGTCCCCCATTTTGCAATGATCACAACAGAATTCCTGAAAGCGGAAACCAAATTTCCGTCTGCGGTATATACCTCCGCAGTGTGTCTTACAAGTGTCCATACCTGACCTTTGACCTACAAAAAAAAATTGTTGAAAATCGTAGCTGTGACTTTGACATCAAATCGGCTTCTGGAGACGTCCAATATGCAAAACTGTTTCAAATTTGAGGGCTGTCCCTACATCGGATCAGCTGCTAATGCGGTAACAATCAATGGGAGGACAGACGGAGAGATGTACCAATGACAGAGAAGACGACAATACCCCATCGGCGAGAATTGCTGAGGGGGTTAAAAATCCCAGGTTTTCCCTGTCTTCTGTATTCACCAGACATTTCACCCATTGAGCAGGTTTGTCTCGCTCCAGACCGATGCATAGGAATAAACGAAGTGCGCAACTTCACACAAATGACAAACAACTTCTTACACCAATTGAAGAGGTGAACAACATCATTCCGTAGGCTACAATCAACAATCTGATCAAATCTACGCAAAATATACTGAGCCAAAATAAAAACTTCACACTCATTTTGAGGTCGATAAGTTGAACATACAAGAAATGAGGTTTTAAATAATGATTTTATTTAATTCTGTACTCATTAAAGATGGTGTATCATAAAAATAATGTCCATAATGTAACCAGTTCCACCGGAAATGCTACAGAAATGTCCAAGAGTAAAAATGGTAAGTTACAACTTGAATAAGAGCAGTGTGCAGGCAATTACGTATGGTTTGGGCAGTCACACGACCTCTAAACAATTAATTCCTAGTGGACGTTGCAGTGACAAATCAATTACGCAAATGACGTAAGACAATTTGTCTGTCTTCTGTTTTTGACGTCACACGTGGGCTACCAGAACGAGGTCAGTCAGCTGCGGTGCCAGTTTGTTGGAGACGTGTCCGAAGATCATGGATTGTCCAGCGACAGTGACTGACGTTTCCGTATTCAGCATGCCAATGGCACATTCATGCTGAATGTTTGACAGCCATGGCATTGAAAATCAACAAATAATTAACTGTAAAAACTTGTTTTTCCGAGATGTCACTCTGACGTGCTAACGTGAGCTCAGTTGCACATCTCTCATATGGTCACGTGACTAGTAACACGAGAAAACATGGTTTTAGCTTAAAATACGCTCGCACGTGCTATGTACCTGTGCACGTCCGAGTTGATGTGTGTCATGATGTCTTTGACAACGCATTTACCCCTAGTGATAATAAAAACTCTATTATGAAAAGTTTCAAGAAAATATTTACAAATTTATGAGTGTGAAGTTTCTTTTTTGACTCGGTATACATGGTACCAGTTCATTTCACAGTTCCCTCTTTTTTGGGCAACCTGTTACCAACTAATGCTGACTGAAAGCCACCTGCAAGCCAGGCCATTTTGGAGATGCTCTGACCCAGTCATCGGGCAAAAATGATTTTGCTGTTGTCATAGATGATGTGGTTCTCTCACCTGCCCATTTCACCAACATGTTCACTACAAGAACCGACTGTCATTTGCCATCCAACATATCCCAGATTTTGACATGCAACGTGACAACATAAACAACGTTACTCACTTCACCTGTGAGTGTTTATAATGTTCTATACATTCAAACACACACAGACACACTCTCACATACGTGCGCGTGCGCACGCACACACACACACACACACACACACACACACACACACACATACACTGCATACAGGTCATATCAGTCATGGAGAAACATTATTAATTGTTAGAATCAGGCCAGACTACATTGCACAATGCATGTCTGTTCACTCGCTGAGTCATTCCTCTGTAGATCCACTTGATATTTTTTCATTGGTCACAAGCTAAGCTATTGTACAGGTGTTGTTGCAAACTGGCAACACTTAGCAAATTCTCCACAGACGTGGGTTTATGCCTGTGTTTCCTTAAACACTACCTGCTAAGCAGGTGAAAATTCCTCAAGTCATGAGGCTAAGGGCTTCCCCAGTCAATCTGGAGCCACAGCTGCTAATGCCTGTAAGGTGGGCCACACCTCACAGTATGACAGGTAAGGTCTGCATAGATGAGATTTCATGCAGGGCGGGCTTATTTATGTAGGGTCTGATGTTGCATCAGTCGCAATCCCGTCATCATTTTCGCAATCATATTGGCAGCGCAGATAGCGCTCCAAAAATAAATCCTGGCCCAAATACAGTATGTTCCAGAAGTCATCTCCCCTCCCATACATAGACCTTTACGCCATTACTGACCCTGAAACAATTTACAACAGCTTATTTTCATTGGCCATTGTGTTAAGTCTGCTGTTGTTTTATTGCAAATGCTGAATTATCCCCAAAATCTTAGACTTCACCTCAGGGATTAAGTTTGTTCTTTAATTCTTCAGCAATTTAAAATCAGGTTTTCAGTTGTCTCTTGAGGATGTCTGCTCAAAAATACAAGCAAAGTAATTCTATGACACTCCCTGGGCGTTCTCTCTACTTTTCTATTGCACAATATGTTATCAGGGCTCTCCAACCAACTTATAATCCTTAGTTCAATTCAGAGCAGAAAAAAAAACGCAGAAACCAAATCACTGTGGTGGCTCTTAGATGCGTCTGTAATTTGTGAACTGAAATGAAATGGCTTTGTGGCCAAAAATAGGGAGGGAGGGGGTGTAGAGACATGTACACAACGGCTCTGTTTGTAAAGCCTGGAAATATACAATGGTGAAGGCAGACACAAAGGCACAGGGACCACATGAAGGATATTATATGCAGGCATGTTTGATGTGGATACTGTCAGTCGGATGAGAGTCAGAACAAACGGAACAGAAACCCTTTTCTACGGCGTGTCTTCAAAGGCGAAAACGCCGATGCCTGACGGTACACAATGCTGCTTTTGTCACTGGCTGATCCGCTCCAGTGTAAACCTTTTGGGCAGAATACAAGGCCTTGAAAATGATTTGAACACACTGCTCCTATTGACAATGTTCTGTCCCCGACAGTGACGGAGCAGTAAGAAATGACAGGATGCACTCAGCTCCAGATAGACAGGAAAAATAAATACCTGCCTGTTCCACACAAGGATTCCATAGCAACCAAGTTTACGTGTTAGTCCGCCCCGCCATGCAAATTTATAAGAGGATTAGTGCGTTTCACACCGATGAAGCACCAGGAAGCATTGAGGAGAATAAAAAACTACCCTCTCGTCAGCTTATGAACAGTGATTGATAGCAGGGGCTTTGCAATCAGAAATGAAGAGCAGAGTTGCTTTTTGTGTGTGAGGCAGTGTATATAAACTGATATATTTCCTCGAATCACATGCTCAGTGCAGAACTTAAATTCAAATAATACAAGAAAATGGTTGTGAACAACTAAAGTGACCAAATATTTTACCCTCAGCTTTATCGCAGGGCGTTTTGGATTATGAACAGGTAGTGTATTCCAGTATTTCCAACTATGAGCTTCTTGTGATTGAGTCTGGCGGTAAGCTTCACCATATCAAAGGAGCCCAGTTTCCATACATGTAAGGGAGTGCTGTGGACTTCCCACATATACTGTCCAAACAGACAGCAGTGAGCAACATCCCTAATGACTGAGCAGGCTCACACTGCGCAGCAAGAAATGCCGCTTGTGAATGCGACATGTTCTTAGCGTGAGACATTGTGGAATCTTTTTTTTTTTTTTTTTTTGGTATATGATCCCTCTGCTCAATCGGTGCTCACCAACTTCAGTCAGGTCTTGACAAAGTAACCAGAAGAAGTGAATGTAGGGGTAACGGTTTTGACGGAACCGTTGTTTTTATTGCAGTCGCTGAAGTTAGGTATAAACCAGGGATCCTCAATCTTGCCCCGAAATGGCCAGTGTGGGTGCAGGCCTTCATTCCAACTGAGCAGTTACACCCATTATGCTAGTAATTAGCCCCAGCGTCTTTCCATAAGAGCTTGATTCGTAGTGTCAGTTGTGTAACTGCCTAGTTGGAATGAAAGCCTGCACCCTCACTGACCCTTTCTGGATACGACTGTGGATGCCCGCTACAAACTGTTGATGAGCTTATTTTTGTGCTTGGCCCCCGAGAGGATTCCCAAGGGGATGGACTCCCTTCTTACTGGCGATAACATTCCCAGCACTCTTGGAATTCCGCACACTCAGACCAAAAATGTAATTAAGGGGCCACCTTTCGAGTGAGAGTGAGAGAGTGTGTGTGTGTGTGTGAGAGAGAGAGAGAGAGAGAGAGAGAGAGAGACATGTCACCAACAATATGCAATATAGCTTTCCTTCAAGAAGAAAGGTATTCCAATACGCGGCCGACGTTCCATCAAACTTGTGGGAAAGCTCAACAGAAAGGGCCCGGTAGAATGAAATGGAGGTCGCCGCGGTTATCAACTAAAACCGCGGCTTTAATCCTTGTCTTATCGGCTATCGCCTTTTAACATTAAAACAACGTTTGCTATCAAGGCTTTTTATTCCGCTGTGTCCACATCTTAAAATATAAACCGCTGAAGCATTCTGACGCGGCTCTGCGGGTACTCTCTCTCCCGGGCCACCCGCGTTCAGTGTCCAATAGAAAAGCACACCTTTGCGTGACTCCTCCGTTTATCTCGCCCGCAGTCTACATAATCAGCACCACAGAGCTCCTTTCAAAGAACCTTACAGCTGCAGACACGACAGAAGCATGTGGAAAAAAAATGGAGAAGAAAAGGGTTCGTGAGAATCTTTCGCACTTGATTTAGAGCCGCTCCGCCCCACCATCAGATAAGCGGCGATCAGATCAGGCATTTAAGTCACTTTACATAAACATTCATGATAGATTTCAAACATGAGAGAAGAAGAAAAAAAAAAAAACACGAGAGGTCTGGGGACCTTGATTAGCGTCCTGGATCAGGTCCAGGTGCATGAGCTCCCGCAGGCGAATATCTGACGGCTCCTTCGCGGAAGGTGATTGGCAGGTGTGTACAATGTGCCCCAGAGCGAGCTCCCTCGCGCCCATCTCTGTGGAGAATTCCATATATGTCAAATTCCGCTGCCCGCGTGTCAGAGCTGAATGCTCCGCATAGTTGTCCGTGCAGAGGTTTTTTCATATGTATCTTTCCGTCAAACTGCGCTGCTTCAGCGCATGACCACACAGGTATTTGCGCTAAATCTCACTGGAGGCTACGGCGGGGGCAATGCCCTTTTTCAATAATTCATTTTAAAATGGGCCAGGTGAAAATTTTACAAGCTGTTTATCTCTAACCACGCAGCACACGACACGCACCTGTCAGCTAATGGTGAGTGAAATCTGAAGTCAATCAGTCAAAACGAATGAAGCACCAAGTTCTGCTTACATTTCACATTTAGGCTTTTAAGTGCTGTTTGAGCCAGTAGAATTTATTAATTTATGTTATTTCTATTATTTTTATTTTACGTATACTCAAACGCATACATGCAAACAGTGGTATAACTACTTTGTATCAAAGGAATGATGTGAAATACCATGGCTGAGTCCTGCCCGTGATTTGAACCTCTGAATTATTCTCTATAACACTACAGTGCCTATTAAAGCAGTGCTCCTATAATAGTGACCTTTTAAGAATAGAATAATGCTGCTCAACAATGCTGCACTACTTGTGGATTATGTGTCAGGTGTCTGTGGTGAACTATAATTAGTGCAGTGTGTAGCTTAGGAATGTAAACAGATGTATGTTTACAGCAACCCTGAGTAATTAGTCACCTGTCTGCATTGTCACGCTTGTTTTAGCTGGAAAAGGGTTTGTCTGGTGTCACGGCATGTTCTGCCCTGTTATCGTGAGTGGAGATCGTGTATGGGGCTGTGGCTAAGAATTTTGGTCCCTATAAAAGAACAGTACATTCCTCTGGGCCTTTTGTAGAACTGTATGATTTGTGGGTCTTCCCCACCTGCTTTCAACAAATACTGGAGATGCGTATTTGTACTATAAATATTTTTTTCTTGCACTTTTTGGCCAAATAAGACATCTCATACCACTCTCATGCTGCGCTGAGAATTTAGGCCCAGAAGCAGCCCAACTTGGTCCAGCTTTAAGTCATTCCACACTGTCCTTCGCGACCACCGCGCTAGACTGATGTAGTTTCCACGATATGGCTAGTTTTTTCAATCCTCACTGGCGTAAATTGCTAGTCTGTCATATTGCAGTTAGTCATGGCTGTTTATCATCACTGTACTTTCCAAAAACAAATAATTCATTTTAGGGCAGAACTCATAATTTTTGTTTTCTGTTTTTTTAATCACCAATTTGCTTGGCGAACTTTGAGATATTTTTGTGTTTGCTGCTTTGTCCGGCTATGGATACTGCAAACTCAAGAATCTCTACTGACATCTCTATCCATAACACTGGATCACATGTGGTATGTTGGAATATAGACACAGGGAACAAAAAATGTGAAAAAATCTGGGTATTCCAAGGCATTACATTCTCAATTATATGACAAGAGATCAAAGTCACATACTTATACCAAGATTGCGGACAGCCGAGCGGTCTCTCCGATAACCAAGGACCATCCGCCCTGCATCCTGTGCTGCAGCTCTGCTCCTCGGCATGGGAATGCCAGGCTTGTCTGACCGACTGCACAAATCTCTCTGCTCAGCACTTCTGTCAGTCACTTACTGAACATTCTTAATAATGTAAAAGATATAAGTGAGTGCATAAATGCCACCAAGTCAGGTGTGTTCTTGTTGCTTTTTCTAAGAAGTAATATGTGGTTGGTGTTTGCTTTTGAGAAGTAAAATTAGCAAGAAAATTAAAAACAAAAACTAAAAAAAAGTTCAGAGAAATCATTAAGTATAAGACAAAAACAAAAGCCAAGATGTAGAATATAATTAATATAATTTGAACATTTTTTAAAATTAAATATCAATTTAGCCTGCAAATTTGAGACTTGTCAATTCATCTGGAAATAAAAGCTAATTTCTTTAGCATGTCTTTTAAACATGAGAGAGGAAAAACCCTGATATTTAGCATAAATGCCCTATTGAAATTAAATCTGAGAAAAAACAGTGGAAAAAATGTGACGTGTTTTACTTTACATTTGGCTCCCCGTAATTGAATGCCTTCATCATGCTTATTATAGGTCTTCTAAAGTCTCCACAATAGAGGTACTAGGTTACCGATATGACTCAGCTGAGATATTTTTAAAGCTCGTTCCCATTGATACGTGTTCCACCAACTCACCGCACCTGTGCTGATTAGATACCTTTCTGATACTGTTTATCAGTTTGGCCTTCCATTACGTCTTGTCTTGCTTGCGTTTCACTGCTTTTTCTGATGCCGTGATGCTGTTCACACAGCACGCCTCATTTTAAGGCTTGTGTTCACATGGGACTGTCCAGGTCCTTGGAGAACTCAAAACTCGCAAATCAATACATTTCCCAAAATACCGTACATTTGGTATCTTTTGGTTTTTAACCCCCTTAAACTCTATGTTTTCCCCTAAGTAGGTTTGAAGTCAGAAAAAGCATTTTTTTCATATTGTAGGAAAACGTAACATACGGTATCAGCCATGGACGCCATGTTTTTATGGCCGCAGACTGTAGTGGAATAGAAAATGTCCAGATCTTGCTCATCATTTTATACAGAAGGAGATAATTGGGATCATTAAAAACCTTGAGATCTTCACTAGGACTTAAAATAGTCCTATAATTCCACAGGTTTGAATACAGCAGCTGCATTGTACAGACCCATGCATGGGTCCATAGGTTTTATGGGTATAAATGAGTGTCTGTCAATGGTGGTGTTAGGCTAGAATGTTCCCTCAGCAGTCCCATCCATACCTCAGTTTATTGTTGGCCCACATTTGGGCCCCAGCCCTTTGTCCACCCATGGTTTTTCCATGATTGGACTCCAGTCTGTCCATGATTGGCCAACTGCACTCAGTTGGTTCTACTCTTGTGGGCCAATGATCATTCCCTCCATTCTCGCCAGGCTACAGGGCCGAACCCTTGGCAAGGCAACTGACGCAAGTCAACAGGAATGCCAACGGAGATTCCGCCCGTCAGAGGCATTCCGTACACGAGAAGACGGGCTGTCCCAGAAGTTGCCAGACGAATGGAAAACTTGAGACTGCATTCCTCAGGTTTGCCTTGCATGCTTACGGGCTGATCTAAAGCTCAGGCCCTAATTTTTGTTTTTGACAATGAGCCCAAATTAGATAAACACGAATGTGGAAAACATGAGTCAATTTAAAGATTTTTTCCCCGCCCATTCTGTCTCCTGCAAGGCGTGCGGACAGACGCTTTGGGCTCAAGACATTGCTTGGTGACATTTTTTAAGAGTCACCGCAGGAACTTGCTCTACTTCTTTGCCTGTAACGTGATAAAACAGTTGTCTGCATTGTTTATTGCATCAGCATGCATGACTCAGTGCTAGTTGACAATGGTCTCTGATTAATGGTCACTTACGCGGCTCTTTGCCAAAAGCTGTGAGATAGAGATGTCCTTAGTAATGGGATCCCCAAATTGAAGGTTGTGCATTCAATTCTCAGCTAACCCAAGAGTGAGTTACAGGACATGAATTGGTTTGGCACTTGGTTTAAGTGTGATCGATTTGGGCCCTAAAGGTCATGAATCTGAGTCCTTGTCACGGCCCTCATGGTGTGTTCTTGCGCAAAACACTTCGCTCCAACAGTGCCTCACTCCACCCGGGTGTATAATAGGGTACCAGTAAATGGTTATAGAAACACAACTAAGGGCTGGGGGGGTCACTTAAAATGGACCAGCATCCCATTCAGGGAGAGTTGCAGTACTCCTACACTCTCAGAAATAGGGGTACAGCAGGAGTCCATTTCTGTTCCCCAAGGTATTATGTACCCTTTAGGTCTAATTATAGGACCTCAAGGTACCTGTGTGAACCTTTTTAGGGTCTAAAAGGTAATTTTATGTTCCAAAACAAATAAAAGCCCACTTCTACCCCTCAAAGGTACTGCTGTTGTGTGCCTTAGAAGAGGGTTTTTCTTTGTTTTGGAACGTAAAACTACCTTTTAGACCCTAAAAAGATTCACACGGGTTCCTTGAGGTCCTATAATTAGACCTAAAGGGTACATAATACCTTGGGGAACAGAAATGGACTCCTGCTGTACCCCTATTTCAGAGAGTGTAGTCCCTTTGTGGTATGGAGTTCAGAGTTAAGCACTGGTCTGATGTGTTCCAAGGAGAAACACATGGTTAGTGGTTCATGCTCCTGTAGTCCCAATATAAAAGCTCCTGGGTTCTTCAGTGAGGGCTTTAACTTACTGTTCTATAGGGATCACCCCCCTGCTTTCTTTGATCAACTGAAAGTCACTTTTGACTGAAGTGCTGGCTACAATTAAACTGTCGCGTTGATAAAAGCAATGTAAACAACTGGTTAAGAATGCCTTTTTTGCAGTGTAATGTTAGCTGTAAGGCTAACAGTGGGATGAATAACTTCATCACCCTCTTCCCCTCTCCAGCTCATAGCCTGCACTCCTCCCCCCTCTCGCTGTAGTCTCCAGTTTACAGAACGCCGTACCGGTGCCCTCAGCCCCTCCCCTCCGCTCAGGTACCTGCCTTTGAAGTTCTCCAGCACCACGAGTCACACCAGGGGAGATACGCATCTGCAGCATTGGGTTACACACTCGTGACCAAGCTGGAACACACCCCGTACTGCAACCGACCCTCGATGTCCCGCTTTCCTCTCTCTCTTATGTTTAGCTGTGTGTAATCGGTCTCACGGCCAGGACGTTCGAAGGTTGGTGGTTCTCGTCCCATTGGGGTCTTGAGCACAACCTTTATCCTCGCAGTGGTCCCTTGCTTGGTCTGTTCAACTGTAAGTCCATCAATCCTTTATCTAATCTGCATCCTGGTCAGGGTTGTGGGGGATGAAGGGGGGGTTGGAACTTATTACATCATATATTTGGCACGAGGCTGGAGCCCTCAGGACAGTTTGATTGGTCTCCTGGATTTATTTTATTCATTGTTCAATGTACCATGGGGTCACTCTCCTGTTTAACCCCTCCTCACCGCAGTTCTTTTATGTATGAGAAGTTGAACTGTGTGAACTTCATGCAAATTAGCGGTAAAAACTCTCTGTGTCAAATCAATGGGGGGGCATCTCCAGATTGAAGTTGTGAACTTTCGAAAATTTGGCTCCTATCCGACAAAATGGAGGGGTAACTTGTAGTTGCAATGTGAAAGCAAAGAGAAGTAACCTGACTTCATTCTGGAGCAGGATGACAGTGCATGTGCACAACGACAGGTACTCCTCTCCTGAAACGAGGTCGCAGCTCATTTGATTGAACATCACATCTTTCAGGGTAATAAATGTCTTGTTGGCATTGTTGCTAACCTTTTAATTCAAAACATGGCATGTAGATGACAGCATTAATAACTAAGACTTGGCCCTAATGGCGCTATTTCACCATGCAGGTTAATAGTATTTTCATTTATGTAATTGTGGCGCTTATCGTTATCTTCGACGACCAAATGGACATAACCCAACAGCCAATGTAACCTGCTGCCTGAGTGGAAGTGCCTCTGGACCGCCAACGAGTGACTAGCTAACAAGCAACCTGGAGCTGCTGGGTGACTTGACAGCTTCTCATCATTTGTGCTGTGAACGTAGCATGAAGAACTGCCATGTGCATGTAACGGATAAAATGACTAAATTAGCCTTTGTCAGTCAACACCACTGTCAGCTGCATCCTCAAAATTGAAGTTAAAGCTTTCCTATGCAAAGCTGAAGGCGTCCAAAAGTGTGCACCTCTCTGGGATGGGGGGCAAGAGAGTTGCCTATTTAAACTTTAAATTATTCACTATTGTACCTACGCTAAGGAGTGACAGCCAGTAGCCCTTCAGGATTGGCATTTAAGACTCCTGCCTTACAGTCTTATCCCTGTCTCGCAAGAGAGGGATCATGTGGGTTGTAAGAGTAGCTGTAATACCAGTAACACACAGACATGAACGATGTGAAATTAACCGAGGCAGTCTGCTTTATGTGCAGTCCCTGTCAGGATCGCACAGAGCGTGTGAGCGTTTAAATCGCGTGGCATTTGATAAACTGCCCTCTGCAGATGGTGAGATTTCTGCGAGAAGTGCGCTTGAGCGAGGCTTGTATCATTGTAGGGGCAGATGGAGATAGCTTTGAAGCACCGGCCAGGCGCTACTCCCTATCGCAGCCGGGGTTCGGAGGTGGAGAGAGGGAGGGGGTGGCCTGCGTATCTCCCATCATGGCCCCATTGACGGGTCGGAGGAACGTAAACAGGGCGAGGGGCGAGCGGAGATCTCACGCACGGAGTGGCACACGCTCTTCGTCCGCACGCTCAGGTTCTCTCCAGGAATGCCAGCCCCAGTGCTGTCCTGTTTCCCCCCATGGACTTCAGAGACAAACACTGGCTCAATGCGGCCCCCCATTTCTGATGCAGAAGGGAAAGGGGGTTCGTCCTGTCCTTAGGTAGCGACGGTGAAAACATTATGTTCAGAAAAATTCCTCCTCAATATTTTGCTTCGACAGTCTGGTATGATGATCAACAGGACTCTACCGCCAGGAGCTCCAGCTGACCAGTGAAATCAGCAGCTGAGTCTCTCTCTCTCTCTCTCGACTTGTCTCTCAAAAACACAGACACCACACACACACATAGATACACACTATGTTTCATACCTGCGGGGTCATACCATACCATAACTCTAACGCATATGGTATGAGTCTCATGCTTTTTAGTAGCACATGACGTTCTCACGCCATGGATCAGCAATCTCTAGCATAATAACAAAAAAGAAGATTGAAGGATTAAATTTTACAAATAAAATCATACTTTTTTTTTGAGCTCCACTTTTTAATCAACTCCTGCTTCCCTGAGAATGATAGTCATTATTTCATTGGTAGACAGATCAGTCAATGTTCAATCAACCCCTATTTAACCTCTTCTGCTCCCAAGTTACTTGCCATAGGAAAGGCTATTGTCTGGCCCTCACCTCGCCTTAAAATGCCTTATAGGGCTCTAATTTCCTGGCGCAGCGCAGGTGGCGTAGCGAAGCGCAGGCCGCGCAGTGGTAATTTCGTAGGGCGCAGCCCGCGTAGTGGTAATTTCGTGAGGCGCGCAGCCTTCGGTAGACTAAGGTGCGCCGAGATGGGTGTGGCGGCGTAGTAGGGGGAGGTGTCACATATTCATGAAGACGCAGTGACAATTTCGTAGAAAAAGTCTCCGCTGGAGTTGCGCAAAAAACTCGCCAACTCCAACCTGGTTTAATTTCCGTGCAGTGGTAATTTGGCTGACCGGCGCAGAGAGCGCACACGTCACCGAAATCTCACAGGCAGTTTTACAGAATGTCAGGCACGTTTCAATGCAAGAAATAATTACAGGAAGCACGATTTAATGTAACTATCTGAATAAGGACATAAATTATTGTATCTATATCGATTGTCCTGATGTCAGATTAAAGGCGGCTGCCACGCGTAATGGAAACTTGACCGGGCTTAATCAACGCAGCTGAATCTGTGATGCAAACTAACGACTTCACATCTTTCTCAGCCAACCACAAACTGTATATATATATATATATATCGAATGCTTGCGTTCTATGCTCATTAAAGCCGCTTCCACACTGGACGCGAAACGAATTTTTCGCCCGACTGATTACAGACAAAGTCAATGCAAAGACGCGATAGTTGGACAGGGTTTTAATATAGCTCCGTGTCCGAAAGTCATAAAAGTTCTAATTTTTCCGAGTATTCCAGGAATTATTAGACGTGGAAACTTGGCCATTTTTGTGTTCGACCTTCACAGAATGCAAATTGACAGCTATCGACTTTTCTTGGTCTTTTTAGCCTATTCTTCTGTTTTCTTCCATTGAAGATAGCCAGCAGTCTTTATTCGGTCTTTCTTTTGAAAATTAGTCAGATGGACCGAACAGATTCACGCTTTATTTCCACAGCTGAGATAAGCAAATCTGAGATGCGTGAGCAAATCAATTCCATGACCATTGACAGTGTGAAGAAATTATCGCATGCACGATTAAGACTGTCCGACACGAAATGCAAAATACTCCATGTCCACCAGCCAGCAAAAAGTAAAAGTATTGAAATGAGAACAGATTTATAACGGGATATCCAACAAAGATGACCCGCTAAAAAATAAATCCCAGTGTTCAGTGGATGTTCTGTTGTTAAAATGTTTCTTTTTATTCTTTATTTCGGTATCAATCTGTTCTAATCGTCCTCTTTTTTTTTTTTTTTTTAGCTGTCAAACACGGAGGCATTGTACATTGTCCCATGCCAGTGTCGACTCGCTTTACTGAGCAGAGCTTAAACAGAAACATTGATTGAAATTCTCGGTACTCATCTTAAAGAACTGAGCCCTCTTATCAAAACATTCACATTTAATATCGACAAGAGTCAGCAGATTTGAAGAAATTAAAAGCAATAATAGACTGTCGGACACGGAGATTTATTAAAACCCTGTCAGACTTTCGGGCACAAGACGCAATCTGTCGAGCGAAAAATTCGTTTCGCGTCCAGTGTGCAAGCGGCTTAATACAAGGCTACTATTATTGTCACTTCGGTTTTATCGTCTTCAGTGGGGAAAAGGAATACAGCCTGATTGCTATGATCTCGTACTGAGTTAAGATCGCATATTGAAAATAAATGTGTCACGTATCTTGCATTGTTGTCCATGCATGTTAATCCCAAAATTTAAAGCAGCAACAGTTTGTAATTCATGGGAACACGCTATCCATCGTTTCTCTTGCCAGTGAGCAAGATTTGACTCGGCTGTGTCGCCTTCTTTGCCAACTTGCGCTGGAAGGAGGGGCAGAGGCCGGACAGAGGAGTTCTTGCGCCAGGCTACGCCGGGCACGAAATTGCCACATACGCCTGGACACACCCCGTTGGCGCGGCGCACCCCCCATGCGCCGCGCCTGCGCCGCGCCTACGCCTGGTCTACGAAATTAGAGCCCTTAATCTCCAAACCCGTGCCCATGAACACTTCCTTATTACTGACTAAGCATTAACTCGTTCAGTTGCGAGGATCAATCAGTCGAATCCCTCTTCGTTGCCCCTCAGCTTACATTATTGTTTGATGCAATAGTAATCATACATTTTCCCATCTACATTAGTGATGACATAGAGCTTCAATTCTATGTATTGGTCTTGATTATTCAGTAATACATACTGTGATTATTAATCAAGGGATCCTAAACAGGAACAGCTTGAAAGCAATTATGCATTTAAGGGTCAGAGGCTCGCAGCACGCCATTAAAAATCCCATAATGCTGGTATTACTGCTAGGGGGACGTTAAGCTTTATGGAGTTAAGAGATTCTCGCTCAGAATTCAAGTCCTTTGTGAATAGAAATTTTTCAGTTCAAGTGCCTTACATTATTTTTCACCATGAGTTGCTGTGAAAGTGACAACAATGCAGACTTCTCACGCTTTTCTTTCCTTAAGGGTTGGAAACAGTTCATCTGTTTGGTCTCCTCCCACACTGTCATTCACTCTCTGTTTTGATTCATCTCAATCTCATCCATTTCCTCTCTCCTTCACTATCCTCTCTGTCTCTGCTTTTCTTTTTTATCATTCTCATCTTCTCGCTTTTTATCAACCTTTTTCTTTGCTTCCGTCTCCGTCTAATCCTGCCTCTCGCCTCCCCCCACCCCCCTACTCCCCACCACCACCACCACCACTCTCGAACCCTCCCTCACAAATGGATGGTGTGACTCGCCGGCCTCTGGCAGCGATGAGACCCCCCAGTGTATCAGCTGGAGGGAGACACCCAGCCACTTCCTGTGTGAGAGAGAGAGCTCAGCCCAGACTGCAGCAAACTACAACTGGGGAAGGAGAGGAACTTTAAAAACTAGCCGCAATCATAACAAGAGTGATCAGTGCTGTTATTATTAACCAAGGCTTTATAGGTTTCAATAACTATTTAAATGGATACAGAATTTTAAACCTTAGAGCGCTATTCGCAGCTATTGCTGCTCAATGATGTTAGATATCAAAATCAAAGCTATCGTGGAGCTCTTTTAACCTATCACGTGGCAACTTGTTTTTCAACAGCACAAGATAATTAAATTCATATTCTTGAAAAATTTATTTCAGCGCTCTAAGGGTTAACGGTTTGTATGCATTTTCAGTCAATATGCATGTATGCACCCTTGCGTTAATGTGTCAAGGGTCAGATATGGATGTCATGTCCAATTTCACAATTACTGTACATTTGGTGTGCTTGCGGCATAAAGGAATATTGTGTCTCTAATGGTCTAAATTCTTACGGTGTTATTATAATTCTTGATGCTGTTATTATAATGGCTGTATTACTGTTGCCTCATGTGGAAATATTCAATATCACCTTCTCCAATAAGGTCTGGATCTTTCCGAACACATTCTTTCACTACTGCAAGAAGAGAAGGGGTAAAGCAATCCATAACAGTGCCCTCTACAGGGATTTTCCTGTCAGTGCAGGGTCACCACCATCTGTTGTCATCAGTTAGAAGGTCTTCCATGCGATGTGCAGTACAAGATTGTGTGGCGATGTGCGTGTGATATGTGCAGGTGCATGACAGAGAGAGTTACAGGGCGTACAGTGACAGGCTGTCTGACGGAAGCACGCAGCACCAGGCCGCACATAGCGGTAGTCCAGTAGAGTGCGTTAATGGAAGCAGCAGATTATAGATCTGCGTGTTTTGTAGTTGCATGTGCAGGAATCATGGCGATGCGTGTGATGCATATCATGCGCTCGAAGTAGCCTCAGCAGCTAAAGATGTGGAGGGAGAAGCCTGTCCTCCTGAGAAATACGCCCCCAAAGGTCGTTTGCACAAGCAACTTATTACAACCTAAAGGTACATTAAAGAGTTAATTGACCTCCTGCGGTCGTTAAAATAACGATAATCTGGTGTCATTCGTCAGTGTCGCAGTCACTAAATCCCTAACCGAACCCTAAACCTATACCTAAACCTAAGTCTAACTTCTGCTGCCAGTAGGGACGATATTTTAGGAAACGCTTCTATGGCTCGTAAGTCAGGGTGAAGGATTTGTTTGGCTGTACGGTTGGTGGACAGGCAGGGAGGGAGACATGGATCTCCATGACTTCACTGCAGATTCCGTTAATCACTGCGGTTATGGACGTACACCACTGTGACAGGCCGAAGAGGAGGAGGAGCGAGGAGATGTTTGGAGGAAGGAGGGGGGGTGCTTTAGGACGGGGTGGGGGGTGTATGGGAGAGAGACAAGGTCACGGCACGGTGACAGTATGGCCAACAACCCCCCCATCCCGATCGCTCACCTCTCGACCCGGCGGGTCTCGAGAAAACAAAGGAGACGGGAAACAGCTGACCGCCCGCTCCTGGGGCTGAGCTGCGGAGGTCGAGCTTTGATACAGCCCCCCCCCCCCACCCCACCCCGCTGGCTCGTCCACAGGAGATAAATCAAAGCCAGAATATGCCCCAAAGGCCCCCCCCACCCCCCGCCGACTGCCTCCGTCCCGTTCGACCCCCGAGGTTTGGCGCACCGCTGTTTTTAAACGGGGAAGTCCAATCACAGGCCTCGATTTTACCTTCTGTTAGTCGGGCAGTTGGACAGGATGTTTTCTTTGCTGTATATAATTTTTTTTCAAAGCCGAGGGGAGGGGGGAGGGGTTGGGGGGGTCGGCCTCTCTATTTTTGTCCCTGGGAGGGAAAAAGTTCCCGTCCCAGGAGTGGGGTGGGGCACGTCTGCGTCTGACCCGAAGCGCGTCACCGGGAGGAAGTACGCGTGATGGACTCTGAGGACGGGAAGGAAGCCTCACCGTTATGATGTCGTACAGTCTGTGAACCCCCTCTCCATGAAAACCCCCCTCGACCCTCCGTACTGGATAACCATCCTCTCCTCTGACTGAACTCTGTGCCACATAATTCCAGGAACCCGTCGGCTCTATTTTTAAAAGGCCTTTTAACGGCGAGCCGGACCGGCAGAAGACGGCAAGCGCCCTGGGCATGGAAATCCCAGCGCCGAATCAGCGGCCCGAGAACACTTCCTGTTACCCAGCTGCCCCCTGCTCTGCCTGCTGGCGCTCACCTGAAATGTCGTCTCCCTGTGGACGCGTTCGACGCATGACCCCGCACATTCAAATTCAATTTGCAACTTTTTTCTCTTGTTTGTTTGAGGCTAGCATCAGAACATTATACTCACAAAAAAATAGTTTTTGTCTGTTTAGGACCAATCCTTGTGAGCTAGTGAAGATAGGTCATTTATTATTTTATCTCCTATGGTCATTTATTGCCATTCATTCATCCATCTATCCATCAATTATCTACAGTATACTGCTTTTCCTCAGTAGGGTCTCGGGGGAGCTGAAGTTTATCACTGCTGACTCTGGGCGAAAGGCAGAGACACACCCTGATCAGCTTGCTAATCCACCGCCAGGCGCACACACCATGCACCCACCATTCTCTCACACACTCATGCCTGTGGGCGAATTTAGAGTCTCCAGTTAGCCTGATATTCATGTCTTTGGACCGTGGGAGGAAACCGGAGTACTCGGAGGAAACCCACGCGAACATGGGAGAACATGCAAACTCCATGCAGAAAGGACCTTCTTGTGAACCTCAGGAATACTGGAAAAAGATATATATTTGATTCAAAGGATTATTAAAAATGAATTCTATCGCTTTCATTCAATATTTGTTAATGTTTGTAAGCAATTTTGTCACATTTCGTGCCTCTGTTTATCCCTTTCACATTGTTTTTCGCTGTTTTGCGTGTCTCCCCGGGTTGGTTTTGGAAATGGTATCTGTTAAGAGATTAATTGTATT
Source organism: Gymnothorax reevesii (assembly GCA_029721435.1). Classification (NCBI taxonomy): domain Eukaryota; kingdom Metazoa; phylum Chordata; class Actinopteri; order Anguilliformes; family Muraenidae; genus Gymnothorax; species Gymnothorax reevesii. The sequence goes on along the minus strand of CM056575.1, from coordinate 3,975,791 downwards.
GTGCATAGGGATTGAGGTAACATTTCTCACACCGTTTCCCTCTTAGACAGAACTTGCCTTTGACCCTAGCGCCAATCATAGGCCACATTCTGCTTGTCCCTCGAGATCCTAATTACCACCATTCAATCGATCCTGTCCTAGGACCATTATCTGCCTAACCTGTGTTACTTGGGTTGCTCTGTCCCATACTCTGGTCCATCAACCTCAAATAAAAAACTTTGCACTGTCTCTGGATCCTGCTGGTGATGTTTTCTGCCCTGTTGACCCTGATTTTGTCATGAGATGTCTTCCTTGCAACAAAATTTTAACCACTGTCTCAGCATCCACTGTTTAAATAGGAATAATTAATGGGTGGGAAAATCTTATTTGAAGAAGTCACTGTCATTTCCATGGGCAACACGGCGGTGCAGTAGATAGCACTGTTACCTCACTGCAAGGAGAACCTGAGTTTGATGTTGGTACCTTTCTGTGTGGAGTACGTTTTAACCCTGTTCCTGAGGCGTACCTCTGAGCTCCAACAGTCGAAGGAAATGCATAGCTGGTGAATTGGAGACTCTTAATTGTCTATAGTGTGGGAGTGAATGTTATGTGATCCCACTGTTGGATTGGTGGAGTGCCTAAGGTGCTGCAAGTGGCCCGATGGCTTGAATCCCTGCTGAGAGCTTTCCTGTCGAGAGTTTGCATGATCCTCCCAGGTTGACGGATCTTTCCTGCAGGTCGTTGCTGGTTCCTCCTTCAATCCAATCACATTCAGTCATTTATCTGAGAAGAGTCAAACCAGCCTGAGCTTGTGGTTGGGTTTGTATTTTGGGACTCACACAAAATTAGAGGCCTGTCTATGACTACATACATGGTGAAACAGACTCCGGTTACCCTTAGCCCTGACCAGAAATGAGCAGGTTAGAAGACTGATGAATGGATGGATGGAAGCAGAGCTGACCATGAGCTCCAGTGCAGCCAGCTGGCTGCGCAACTATGGTGTGCTGGTGAATATTCAGTGATTACATGGAGACAATCCTGATGCTATGAGCTGTCCTGTTTCCCAGGGCCGAGTTTCCATCTAAAGCAGCCTGAGATTGAGCTGAGATGAACACAGACTGCAACAACTCAAGTGAAGAACTCTACAGGAATCTGAGTCAAACAAATAGTGTAATATTGATTATGACTTTGACAGTAGACATTGACTGTGTCCAAATCAGCTTTGCAACTTCTGCTCCATGGAAACATATTGTCAACTCAACGTACTGATCACTGTGACTGCAGTTTTTTTGGACTTGCCGAAGGTGCTGTTTGTAGAGACAATGGCAAACATTTTTCATCCGTTTCTGAATACATGCTGTAAACACTTGCGAGTTCTGCCAACTAAATTGAAGCGGAACAGACCGATTTCTGTTTAAAGTTGATCTACAGGAAAAGAAAATGCAAAGAATGGCAGATCACCTTAAAAAGGCAAAACTAAAAAAGCACCGAGAAAGTGGGGGCGTCATGGCCTAGCTGACGGCTGACACGCACAGCTCACCCTTCTGTTTGGTTTAGCTCTGAATCGAGAATGCGAGAGCCGCCAGTTGCTCAGGTAATTAGCTGGCAACAAACGGAATCGTGTTTTCCATGGATGCCAAGAAAAATATTCTTCAGGGTGATGCTAAGGTCATGATACGGAGCCTGTTTTCCAGTCTTTCGTGACTGGGTCACTGAGCAAGACTAAGCATGTCCCCTCTGGAGGTCATCTCCACTGATGAGGTCACACAACACAGTAAATATTATTAAATTAACCACCTCAAACCACATCATGACAGGAAACAAAAACACATCTATTTTTTTTTATATTGATTTGAGTCCAAGTTACATCCTGAAACTTGACAATTCACATTAGGCTCTTTAGTTTTCCACCTATATATTAAATTGAAATATTCGTAATCCCTGGAACCTCCCTGCCAACACCCCCTGCCCTCAAATCGTGAGAACATAACGTCTCGTCAGGCTTGTCTGGATCTGAATTACAAGCCTGGTTATGTTTAGTATTAAGAACATAAGTGCTCATATCATGTAGAATTCAAAGCAGCATTAAAATGCTTTTCACAGCCAATTAGCTGATGTTTTGTTTTGGAGCAGCGGCGGAAGGGGCCGCCCTGCAAACGCCCCGAAGCCCGAGGACTGGGTGGTGTGGTTCATTTAAGAGGTGAAAGCGCCAGCAAATTGCACAGTCCATCAGGCTTAAGAAAAGCAGTAAAGATAAAGTTTCTTTGAATGCTTTGAATTCCTTTCAGTCTCAGCTGGTTTTATGCTGTGCAGGTGTGCAGGGCCTGTTGTGTGTGTGTCTGGTGTTCGCGTGTCTTCTGCTCTGCGGAGTGTTTGTGTATCAGGGTGCATGTGTCCGTGCACGTGTTTGCATGTGTAGGTTGAGTTTGCGTGTGAAGGTGTACATATATATATATATATTTGTGTGTGTGTGTGTGTGTGGAGGTCTGTGAGTGAACGCACATTTGCTTGAGCATTTTGAGCGCTCGCTGGTCTGTGAGACATTTCCATTCAATTTATGACATAATTCTAACAGTGCTCTGTTGACATGTTTTGCATGACAACTATAATGCCATATAAAATTTTAAAAATTAGTTAGATAGAATCATTCATATTTCAATATTCAGGGATGGGCGGATGGTTTTTTATTGTTTGATTTATTATAATAAGAGTTTGAGATCCAAATAGTGCAGCAAATCCAAATCACAAGTAAATTTATTAAATTAAAGATTCAAATGTGCTTGACCCATAAGCAGCGCAGAGCTTGAAAACAAAACTAATCGTCTGCAGCATGGACAGAGATTCTGAGCATTTTCCTCACTTTCTTTTTGGAATTACTTCAAAATATAACATTTGAGTCAAGACGGATTTTCTGGGGTGGGCAAGGATGCCAAATATTTCTTTAAATTATTATTTTATATGGCTTAATGCTGTTCTGAGTGTATGTGATACCTATGGAGCTCATTTTAGTGACTCTTCACCCTTAAGTTCTACTTGAATATTTCACATTCAATCTGACGTTGCAACAATTATGCACAATTGTGCTAGTTTACTCCAGAAAATAGATCCTCAAATATCAGTAAGTACCTGGGCCCAATCTAAGAAGACTTAACCATGTTTGCATAGTTATTTTAAAAAGCCTTTCTCGACGGCTGTCAAATAAAACTCTGGATGACCAACATAAACCTACCCAAACATTTTCACATAAATAGACTAAAATTACAATAATATTTAATATTCCACCCAAAATGAACGCTTTCCACAATGCTGCCTGCAGTGAAAGTTGAGTTTGTTTTAGTGCTTTGGTGAGTGGTGTAAATATTGGCCTCCTCCTCTGCCCAAGGTGAACAAACTCTACCTGAGCACCTGTTGTTTGACTGGCCTGCAGGCATTTCACACACCAAATAGGAGACCGGAGGTCAAAGGGCAACAGCTCATTTTAACTGAAATTTACCCCCAAATGGTGAATCTCTGTTGCTTATACAAATACTACCCCGATTAAACGTGTGAGCTGGTTTTACTGATGTAGCAGGCACACACACCTACTGTGGAAGCATTTGGACTGGTGTGAAATGTTCACATGCAGAAAAACAACGAGTAACAATTTCAACAGCATGTTTACTGACGCCAGGAACTTTGACATTGGCCACAACCCTCAACCCTCAATCCACTGGCCTGAACGTTCAAAAAGCAAACAGTTTTCTTAGCCCAGATTAAGTGAATCTCAACTGTGCAAATGAAATCGCCTGACTTTAATATGAATATCTTGTGCCTGCCTCGTGTGACATAATCGATTAATAACATGTTTTTCCAAACCTTCACATCATGTTAAATTCATTGTTGACTAAAATTGATTTAGGAGTGGGCTAGTTTAAAATCAAATTGCAATGGCCACGTTTCCCAGATTCATTTAAGAAGATCTTAGCACTAAGTGCTTTTTTGGATCCTTCTTAAGGCTCCAGTAAGAAGCAAACGCGTTTCCCAGATTCCCTCTTAGCCTAAGATGGCTCCCTTTTAACTGAACTCTTCTTTGGAGCCGTCTTAACTCCTGAAGAACCCTTTTAACTGGGAATCGCGGCCACTATCGCTAACTCCTGGATCAGCTGTTGTGAATTAGGGACTGGTCATCCATGCCAAGATCATATTTATCTTACCACTCGTGGTCCTGCTCAAGGCACATTGATTGATTGATTGATTGATTAGTGAGTGACGCTCGAGTCTTATCACAACACTTATCCAGGAGTAAAAATGAGAATGATGGTGTTTATTTTTGATGCGCGATGATTAGAGCACACGGCCGGCTGATCACCTGATGCAGAGTTATTGGCTGCCCAGGGAACCTCTTTCTCCAACTTTAATTGCTACAACACAAAAATATTTTCCCCTGGGCTCGTAGCAGTGTTTGTTGCCGTGTGAAACTGCGTTTGTGTGTATTTCCTCGAGTACCCAGTCACTCCACATCATCCACTCTCCTGCAATCAAAGACAAATACGACTGACCTGCCACACAACAGAGTGTTTGCTCGTACAAATCAGTGCCCCTTTCCCACGAGATTAAGGACGGCACACAAAACCATTATGACAAGCGCTGTGGATTACCTCTCATAAGTACTTTTACCTCGACCATTGAGTAAATATTTTGGAGCATTAATACATCATGTAAATCTTTTGTCACAATTATTTCACCGAAGCCATTGTACCGAGCAAAAACAAGTCAGTCTTTACTGCTATTTCAGTCTGACATTTAGACACAAAATCTATGTTATGTTTACCTCTGCCAAGGAGTTTCTGTTTTCACCTGTGTTTATCTGTTTGTCAGTTTATTTGTTAACAGAATAACTCAAAAAGTTAAGAACAGATTGGTGCAAAATTTAGTAGGATGGTAGGTGGTAGTCCAAGGATATTTTGATTTAAATTTGGAAGTGATGTGGAGTATATGCTGGATTCTAGATCTGAACGAAGTTAAAATATGCTTGAATAGAATCCCAGATAGCAAGCACCTCCGCTCCGGATCTGGCCTGGCTCTGGGCCGGATCAACTGGAGTCGGCACAGAGCTGGGCCAGATCCGGAGTGGAGGTGCTTGCTATCTGGGAATGATTGTCCCTTATGTAATGAACAGATTTTCGTACAATGTCAGCGTTGAATAGAATCTATACTTATGTAGAAATGATTGTACATAGTTGTTGGTGATCTGGATAACATTGTTGTGGATCCAGCATTAATAATACTGAGTGACATACGGCGTGGCGGAGGTAGGTGCTTAACCAAGTGCCCTTCTAGTTCAATTTGTATCACAAATTAAAGGCAAAATAACTGAACATGAGGTGAGAACATTTTAAAGAGATTTGAGAAGACATTTAAAACACCATGTACAAGTTTTTAGGTCTTCCTCATGCAGAGGTGGATGTAATCACAGCAGAGATCTAATGTTGTTCAATTTACTTCATTCCTTATGCTTAGGAGCTGATTAATTTTTAATGAGTATTCAATAAGTGTTGTGTTGCTTTATTAATTTTTCCCGTTAGTCTGTCATCTTTATTTTTGGTATTTTGCCATTTAATATATCAAAACAATGAGAGATCTGAGTGCCCTACCACAACTGATGATATATCTACATGGCAGTGAGATGGTAAGACAATCAAAAGTAATATAACACTGAGTTTTATTATTGATGAGAGACTTGAGGAACTTAAAGTGATCCTGCGAAGGCCAGAATAGGCTTTATTTCCTGGTGGGTGTGAGCCCAGTACATGACACAGCAGTGATCCCCATCACTCTTAGGGTGACCCCTTTCCGCAGATGAGCAGAGAGCCCAGGTTTAAACCTCATTCTTAACATGACGCTGAACTAACTCCACTAAGCAGTGAAATTACTCCCGAACCCTGAGAATGCAGATGGGACCGCGAGGGGCGCGTGCACGCGTGTGTGTGTGTGTGTGTGTGCGTGTGCGCGTACGTGCGAGGGTGTGTGTTTGTGTGTGCACGCGCGCAAGCACACACGCGTGAGTGCATGTTTGCAAGAGTGTATGCGTGTGTGCGTCTGTCTTTCTGTCTGTCTGCATATGAGTGTTTGTGTGTGTGTGTGTGCGCGCGCGATATAAGTGCTTTGTGTCAGGATGAAAAAGGGAATAGTAGAGGTGAGGACATTCAGGTGAACTGTGATTTTCTGGAGAGTGAGAGGTGATAATGCAGGTAATCTCCGCAGGGAATATATCTCATCTCCGAGGCTATTTTAGCCATGCAGTATGGGCCAGGTGAAGCGTGCTATTAAGGTGAGATCATTTATGCACAAAAATAAACATGAGTCATTTTAAAACAAGGTGAGGAAACCAAAAATATAGCCCAGGAAACAGACTTTTATGTGACCACAAATGAGACGGCTTACTGGGGTAATGTGGCAGAAGATCATACGACATTAAGCACCAAGGCATTGGCCGATTTAAGTTGCATTTTCATCTTTTTAATTTTTTGTTAATTATATAAGCACCTGGCGACTGTTGCTTTCATTTGCAAATATTAATTACAAATGATACGTGGTAGGCCTACATCTGCAATATACAGTTTTAGAAGTGTGTATGTGGATGTATATGAATAGCACTCTTACCATCTCAAATATACTGTGTGCTTACAAGCAGTAACGGAGAGAAAATGTCTTTGAACTGTTCTGATGTTTATTCATGTTGAGCATTGTTTGAAATTCCAATGCAGAGAGTCTACAGCGAGTCGACCGCAGATTACTGTTCGCCGTTTTACATGAGGTTCTACTTTTTTTTTTCTTTGCTTCAGATTTGTTCTGTTTGCTTCTAAGTAAACTAAGCTTTGGCAAATACCGTTTGCATTTATACGACACAAAATAATGTGAAGCCTTGTGTTAAGAATAATGAAAAACACATTCAAAGTTTAGGATCAAAGGACCTCAAAATAAAATGGGGATTTAGAGCGTTGGAATGATCATCATTCACTGACAGAAATATTGTACTTTCTTCTTTATAATCTCTTTGAATTCCTTTACTGTTCAACAGGCTCATTGTTGAGGGCGGGTTTATCTGACCAACCGCGTTTTCCAACTGAATGTACTCGGCTCTGTTCTGTTTTGAGGGCGAGGTGGGGCACGGCGGTTAATTTGACATCAAACGGACATCAAACGTCAGGCATTAGTGTTCTGCTATTCCACATCGTCTGACGTTGTGGCTGAGGTCGTGAGTGCTACCATTCTGCAAACACAACGTTTTTGTTGCAGATGTGATTGTGTGGATCTGCTGAGGTTTTTGACCGTTGTTATGTTGTGTTTGATGTTTATCCCGGCCCCACCTGCACACTGTCTGCGCTGGAAACGGGCACGCTCACAGCCATCCGCAACATTTACAACTGAAGCAATGCTAACTGGCCCAGCCCATAGTTTAGCACAACGGTAACCAACTCTCTTCCAGGATGTCCACCATCTGCTAGTCTTTCACTCAGATCATCATAATTGCTATTAATTCAGCTGTTGGATGCCTGCATTTAAGTGCTAATGCAAGGAATCCGTTGTGCCAAATTCGGGATGAAAGTAAAGCAGTAGGATGGCAGGTCTCCCGGAGTGGAGACGGATGCCACTGGTCAGGAGGAATTGATGTAGAGTCAGATCCACAGATATTTGGACAATAGCAAAGATATTTGTTATTGTTGTTGTTCATGATGTAAGATAAATATTCTTTACTGAATCATTATTGAACCCCGTGAGGTAATTTGTCCTCTGCCTTTGACCTATCCTAGTTACTTAGGAGCAGTGGGCAGCTGGGGGACCCGGCCCGGGGACCAACTCCAGCTCTCAGGCCAGTCCCTCGGTCAGGGGCACTGGCAGGAGCTTTATTATCGTGTCTGTTTTTCAGGGTGTTGTGAACTGGGGCAGAAGGAGGAAGTCCACAGGAATACAAGGGATTACAGAATATTTTATAGATGAACCCCCCCCTGTTCTTTCGCTGCTCTGGATCCATTTTACTCTTGTAATGCATCTTGTAATGTAGTCATTTTGAGGTATTGTCAACGATAGAAATATATTTAAATTTGACTCGATTTTGTCAGGAAATGGGGAAAATTATGAGTTAGTATGTATTTCATGCTACATACTGTATTTTATGCAGTGCTGTTTTCAAGAATTTTTACACCAGATCTTACTTATTGATTAATTTGTTTTACCAAGCAATGATATTTTCTTTACAATGGAAAAAAAAGTAGGTATGAAAAAAACTTAAGCCAAATATCCGTTAATCTGAGGCAAAGTTGCCAGTCTTCTATAAAGTAAAAAAATATTCCTTCTCTTCTTTAGTGTTGATAAGTCTGTCTCAGGAGGACAGTTTGTCAACTATTTGCACCTGGCGGAAGGTCATGTCAAATTAACAGCGTGCTTGAGCAGCGAACGGGGCACTTAATTTGTGCCGTCTGCCCGGAGCGGAATATACCAGTTTTTAATTACAGTCCGACAGGCTTTACGCTTCGCCCAAAATGAGAACAGTGAGGCGTGCTTTTGTTTCCTTGTCTTGTTTACTTTCAGTCCTCCTTTTGACCTGCTGCCTCCTCACAGGGAGCAGACCTTTCTCAGAAACTGTAAACAGGTTTCCCCGGAGACCTTTCTGAGCTGTCAACCAGCGATGATTCACCTGCATTTTACAGTCTAATTAAACCTTACACATACAGTATGCGTGCACTCACACGCGCTGACGTACACACACACACACACACACACACACACACACACACAAAAACATAAGAAATCTGGCTACCTTTTCCCCTTTGCTGTCAGAGTATGGTGTGACCTCTTGCATTGCCACCTGAGGTAATCTTAATGAGCTCTATATTAGGTGCTGAAGACGCCAGAAAAAGATCCTGACTAATTGCCAGTGTAAAGGGCACATGATTGATGTGTTCTGCACATTCTCAAGTTATGTCCAGCCTGTCAGCCAACTCATGCATAAATAATGAAATGAAGGAATGACTGAGACATTTCTGGTACGTTGGCATGTAGGTTCTGACCCAGGGACACCCGTGTGGCCATTTCCACGCAGAAATATACTACCAGGTGCAGCTGTCGATGAGTACGCCGGGCACCTGTCACCATTTTATATATCTTTTTAAAAAAAAATATTGATATGTGTCGGGCTCACTCGGTTAAGGCGCTGCAATTGCGGTGCAGTGACTACTACGGCGCGGGTTCGATCCCCGGTTGTAACAACCAGCAGTGGTCGGCAGCTTTTTTTGAACGCCGCACGATTGGCTAAGGCGCTGTAGGGATGCAAATTGGGAAGGGACTGCTGGGAATGGAAATGAAAAATAATTGCCTTGTTCGTTGCTCTAGCGCCTCATGTTGGCCAGCCGGGCGCTCGTCAGTGAGATTCTGAGCTTGCTCATGTTCAGGTATCCTCCGCCCTCTTTCTGAGCTTGCGATAGTTTCGACCAATGAGTGTAAAGATGCGGGGCTGACAGGCACGTGTTTCGGAGGAGAGCCACAAACTGTCTCTCTCTCCTGAGCTGGCAACAGGGGGTTGTATATGAGCAAGACTTGTACAGAGTTCTCGAATTGGGCATTCCAGATTTGGGTGGGATTGGAGACGCCAAATAAAAAATATATATATGTATATGTCTGTCTCATCGACATTCTGATGTATTGGCAGCAGTGTGTATCTTGTGTATAGTAACTTAAAGACACGTCATTATGCGTGGATGACTGTTTTCTCAACGTGGTTGAAAACTTTTTGCGTGCCCAGTTCCTTTCGCAAATTTACATAAAACTAACATGTGTTTGATAGATTTGATGCTATCTAACACAAACTTACATTCTGTAAGAGCTGAGTGACCAGAGTGTTGCAAATCAGGCTGAGGTTCATTCCATTGACTTCCAGGGGCTCCGTAGTCCTCCTGTGGAAAAATAAGTACTTACGGAGCGGGGATTAGCCATATTGAACAATGATCGTGTGTCTCCATTCTGTCTTCAGGAGAGACAATGTTATATCAAGGATGCACATTTTACTCCAGGCAGTGAACTGAAATTTAGTTACACTGCAGTATCACTCCGTGAGGTCAATTACCGTCCTCTTAATCTCAAACTATTATCACTGCTCTACATAGACAATTTCATCTCCTTTATTGCTTCCGTAGGATTCAAAATGGAAGCTAAATTCCTCCAGGGAACAAAAGAAGTTCCTTTGAAATGAATCTGGGTGACCTCATCAAATATGAATTTGTTAAAAAGAATCGGATCGCTCATTCAAATAAAATGCATTCTAGATTCCAAAATAACCCCTCCCAAAAGTTTTCTCCCTTCAGTTTATTTTATCTAATGTCTGTTTGATTGAAGTGCTCATTTTAGGGGCCTTTTTTTCTTATTTTTTTACTGATAGTCTTCTTGTTGTCTTGAGATCTGCTCAAGCAGCAAAGATCCTAGGCAACTGTACACTGTGACTGGGATCGAAGTGGCTGATCTGAATGTTTGTTATGTTGAACTGAAAGGGCATTTAAAATAGCCTGTTTCCGTGGCCTTATTTTGCTCCAGTGATTTTCTGCTGAAACACAGTGTGACCTGTATAAAAAATTATAAAAAATACATTGTTTTGGCTCCTATTTCAAAAATCCTTCAATATCCTTCCACAGCAGCAAGTTAGCAAAGTTCTCAAAACCATGGCAAAGCTCATATGGATGGAAGACTTCTCCCTCTCAAAAATACAATAACATTTCTGAAAGTAGGATAATTTGGCATTGACTGTGATTCAGTCTGGAAAGATTTCACACATACTGTGAGCAAACACTCAGTAATTTGTGTTATTGACATAATGTGGTCAGTTCAATGAATGAGTCCACAGTTGTTGATTAAAATCGTTATTGGCATTCCAAGCCATGCTGTCACCGTCTACGATTAATTAAAATTGAAGCAACAGATGTCAATCATACTGCGATTCAAAAAATCCTTCTTCGGGCATGCTTCAAATACAGTGTTGGCATTTGAGAACTGACGGTTCCGCAGCAACTAATGACTGACTTTTCCTGGTTGCGACAAGGGGTCAAAGGTCATCACTTGCTCCGGCAATGTTTTGCTGTTGCAACATCTTTTACGGAGCTGCAACAAGAAGTGTACAAAATTATGGAAACTCACGAGTGAAGGGTTCTGGTGTATCTACAGTGCCGTGAAAAAGTATTTGCCCCCTTCCTAATTTCTTATTTTTTTGCATATCTTTCACACTTAAATGTTTCAGATCATCATACAAATCTTAATATTAGACAAAGATTACCCAAGTAAATAGAAAATGCAGTTCTTCAATTATGATTGCATTAATTTAGGGAAAAAAGCTATCCAAACCTACCCAGGCCCATGTGAAAAAGTAATTCCACCCTTGTTAAATCATGAATTAACTGTGATTAACCACATTTTTTTGTTCAATTTCACTAACCGCACTCAGGCCTGATTACTGCCAGACCTGTTGAATCAAGAAATCACCAAAATAGAACCTGCCTGACAAAGTGAAGTGGCCAATGGATCTCAAAAAGCAATCAATAATGCCGCAATCTAAAGATTTTGAAGAACAGGTGAGAAGCAAAGTCATTGACATCTATCAGTCTGGAAAGGGTTACAAAGCCATTTCTAATGCTTTGGGAATCCAGTGAATCATGGTGAAAGCCATTATTCACATATGGAGAAAACTTAGAACAGTGGTGAACCTTCCCAGGAGTGGCTGGCTTACCAGAATTATTCCAAGAGTGAATCGACGACTCACCCAGGAGGTCACAAAAGAACCCAGAACAACATCTTAAGACCTGCAGGCCTTACTTGCCTCAGTTAAAGTCAGTGTTCATGATTCAACAATAAGAAAGAGACTGGGCAAAATGGCATCCATGGGAGAGTTCCACGGCGAAAACCACTGCTGACCAAAAAGAACACAAAGGCTTGTCTCACATTCGCCAAAAAACATCTTGATGATCCCCAAGACTTTTGGGAAAATACTTTGTGGACTGATGAGACAAAATTTGAACTGAGTTTTTGGAAGGAGAGCGTCCCGTTACATCAGGCATAAAACTTACACGATATTTCATGAAAAGAACATCATACCGACAGTCAAACACGTTGGTGGTAGTGTGATGGATGGTCCTGCTTTGCTGCTTCAGGACCTGGATGACTTGCCATAATTAATGGAACCATGAATTCTGCCCTCCGCCAGAAAATCCTGAAGGAGAATGTCCAGCCGTCAGTTAGTGACCTAAAGCTCAAGCGCACTTGAGTGATGCTGCAGGACAATAATTCAAAACACACCAGCAAGTCCACCTCTGAATGACTTAAAAAAAAAACAAAATTAAAGTTTTGAAGTGGCCAAGTCAAAGTCCGGACTGAAATCCAATTAAGATGCTGTGGCATGACCTTAAACAAACCGTTCATGCTCGAAAAACTAAAAATAAATTAATTCTGCAAAGAGGAGTTGGCCAAAATTCCTCTACAGCAAGGTGAAAGACTCACTGCCAGTTATTGCAAACGCTTGATTGTGGTTGTTGTCGCCGAGGGTAAGTTTAGGTTCAGGGGGCAATTACCTTTTCACATAGGGCCAGGTAGGTTTGGATAGCTGTTTTCCCTTAACTAATGAAATCATCATTTAAAAACGGCATCTTGTATTTGCTCAGGTTATCTCTGTCAAATATAAAAATTTGTTAGATGATCTGAGATGTGTGAGAAAAAAAAAAAAGAAATTGGGAAGGGGGCAAATACTTTTTCACAGCACTGTATAATGGTGAGGACCTAATATTCAATCATTCCCTTATGATGATGAATTTTCCCTCCAGCTCTTCAGATTTTCACATGGCCAGGGAGTACACCTCTGCAAAATTTCTAATGTTGTCTTAAAAAAAAAACGCAAAATAAGAAATTGGACAGGCTATTTTTATGGGGAAACAATAACTGTTTGTACTCAAAGGGTGATATTTAACATCCCAGACCTCGCACGCTTGCACAATAATCAAGGGCTCAAGGAAAGGCCGTTACATCAGAGAGGACAAGAAACTGGTCTTCAGCACCTGTGGGGACGAGTTTAGGACAATGGGATTTGGTTTGGATTACATTCCAGCACCTTCTATTGTGACCTGTAATCTTCAGCGGGAACTGCGAGTTCCCAACAGATGCACGCGAGGGAAGAGCATGTCTTTCACAGAAAACCGCAGGACAGGTGATTATTACGGATTACGGCCAGGTGTAATTTTGCTCATTTGAAATAAAGTTGCAGGAGTCTGGCCTGCTGGAGGGAGAGGATTTGGTGTTACCTAAAGATGCAATCGAGCTCAGCAGATGGCAGGTGCCTCCCTCTGACCTGTCTGATGTTTAGGTCAAATTCTATCTGGCCAAAAAAAAATGGACGGGAAATTTCTTGATTCTTTCAAGACTGCGTGGTGTATCCTTGGAAAATAAATGTCAGCAATCTTCTTTGACAGTGAAATCTTGTGTCTTGAGTGTGCGTGTGTGTGTGCATATATGTATGTGTGCGTGCGTGCCTGTGCGTGAGTCTATGCCTGTGTGCGCATTTGAAAGCATCTGTGTGCATGCACATATGTGTGTGTGTGTGTGTGTGTCTGTATGTGTTCACTTTTGTGTTTCTGTTTGTCTGTGTGCGTGCATATGTGCCCGTGTGCCTGCATGTGTATACTTTTGTGTTTCTGCTTGTGTGAGTGTGTATGTGTTTGCGTTTGTGCATGTGTGCGTGTCTCTGAGCGTCATGAGCCTCCGTTACGTACTGAGGAGTAGGGAGTGGAAGGGTTGTGTAATTGGCTCATTGCCTACACAGCCTCTGAGAACAGACTTCTCGCCTTATTTCCTAATGCTGTCTCACTCTCTGATGCTCTTTCCAGCCATGAGGCCGTGGGCCGTTGTGTAATATCCAGCACTGAGTCAGTCCATTTCCACCTTCAGCAGGGATACATGTCTGTGGCGCACAGATTAGGTGATGGCCACTCACATGCAAACCTGGCAATGACTGCTGTCTGAACCTGCTGTCTGCACATGTTCATGCCTTACCCTGCATTCATTTAGCCGGTGCTCAACTCTAGATCCATTTAGAACAGGAAGAGAACATCAGTGCATCCATGTGAGTCATGCTACAGACCAGGCAAACAGCATTTCCAGGCTAGTGAGTGCCCATGTGTAACATTATTAAATGATTTAAGTCGGCTAGCTCATGCTAATCTATAGCCATGATACAAATCAAAGTTTCAGAAACTACACTGTGTGTATTTTTATAATGTTTGTTTAGAAAAACATAAATACAAAAATAAAAGAGTGCCTGTCTTTCTGATTTTTGCATTTCAGGAGAATAGCAGTGATTGCAGTGAAAGTGTAAAGCCAGAGTTCCCCTTTAAACTATGCGTCATATGCTCATTAGAGTTTACGGTTCTGGACTCACTTAAATTAATTTTCTGTTTTCATACACTTTTTGGCCACATAGTTGTAATTATTTTAAAGCATTTTGGAATTGCAAAGCTGTAGTATTGTCTTTAAAATTGGCCTTGTCATTTCAACTGAGTTTCCAAATGTACATTTCAGTGGCGTGTGTATATTCTGTTGATCTATGTGTTCGTTCTGTTGAATGCTCGATTGTGATTGGTCGAAGGGCTAAATGTGTGTATTATCTTCATAACTACACACCCCCGAGGTAGTGCCAAACATGTTAACCTTTTGATACTCCATGTCAATTTGCCAGTTTTTAATTCTTTTTCAAATTTAAGTATCACTTTGCATTATAAATTTTATAAAAATTATAAATCATTCAAAGTGAAATCTGAAAATAAACAAAAACAACATGTTTCAGTTCTCCAATGTATCTATTCATATCCTTGTTAAGATTGATAAGTTTTACACCTGGAAGGAGGCACAATGTAAGAACAATCGCCCAAAAGGAACCATGATAATTTATAACTGGAAACTGTTGCTCTTGAAACAAAAGAAAAATTAATTTAATGAATGTACTGTGCTGTTTTCGTTATATCGAAATAACGACACGTTTGGACGGTTTCATAGACTTTACTGTATTATCCTTCACCAAACAGGGTAACCACTTACACTTGCTCGTGCAACCATTTCCGGCAAACAATACAACTTTGTCCTGGAAACTCTAAAGGCACCGTAACCTAACTGCCAACAAGAGAACACCCAAATGAACGCAGTGGTTGACAGGTAGTTCGAAACACTATATGTACTTCAAAACATAGCGATGGCATCTTACGCTGTACCAATGCAAAACAAATTAATAGCTGTACATGAAAATAATAATAATAATAATAATACTTTATTTGTATAGCATCTTTTAAGAAGACTGTTTACAAAGTGCTTTGCAGAAAAACAAGGCATAAAAGTGAAAAGGAAAAAGAAAACTTTAAATCACCTATTCAAAAACAATAATAAAAATATATGCAATAGGATGTGTCTTGAAAGTAATGAATTTATCAATAGCTCTTAACTGAAAGGGAGTTCCAATGTGTTGGTCCAAGAAAGCAAAATGCTGCCTCATTTAGAATGATTTGCAGGAGAAAATTGGAGCAGCGAAATTCATCACTAAGGTGCATCTTTGTAAGGGATATCAGCAGGTGCAGCTGGAGGAGTCAAGCCGACCATACATAGCATTCAGAATGCCGGCCGGACATTTTCAGTTAACTGTAATACCATTCGGACTCTATGACGCACCAGTCACTTTCGTAATGATTGGAAATAAAAGTGTCTTGGGTAACATGATATGAATGATCTGTGAAATAGGCTCTGGTCCGGTCTAATACTGAACTTGTGAGTCCAACCCAGAGCAGCTCTGAGATCAAGAAGTATTGAAACAGACAAGTTGCCTGAGTCTTTGTTCATTTTCAAATCATTTGAAACTTTTACCAGTGTCGTTTCAATTCTGTGGTAGGCTTGAAAGCCAGACTTCAAGAAATTATAAATGTATTTAGTATTTAGGTAATTATTTAGCCGAATAAACAGTACTTTCTCAATTATTTTTCTGAGAAAAGGAGGATAAGAAATAGGTTGGTAATTGCTAAGCACACTGGGATCAAGATTCCTTTTCTTAGGTAAGGGTTTACCAATGGCTGTTTTGTGATGGTGAGGATAGACGTCTTGCAGCAATGATAGATTTACAATATTAACAACATCTGATGAGAGGGAACAAAAACAAGCTGGTAGGGATAAGATGAAGAGTGCAGCTCGGGAAATGCATCAGTGTTGGTAAATTTGTTTAAATCAATTTGAGAAAAAGAGAACAACTTCCAAGGAGTAGTATAGTGTTGAGGAGGAGTGACCATAAGATGATGGTGGAAACTCACAATACTATATTTAATAGTAGTTATTTACTCAGTGAAGAATTTAGTGAACTCATTGCATTTTCTTTCCAAAAGGAGTCCAGGTGTTCAGTGAAGAGGGGGTCAATTAAATCAGCATCAGTGGAAAAAAGGAATTTAAGGTTATAAAGTTCACTGTCAATCAGATTTTAGCCTAGCAAGCTTCATTTCCGTATATGTGTTTTAAATTTATCTTAGAAAAGATAAGCATATTGTGTGAAAATAGCTGCACACCTAAATTGTTAACAAACTGCACCTCTCAAGTGCATAATTATTTTATATAATGATCAGTAAGTTGTTGTATATTGCTTAAATATTTTCATTGGAACTGATGATTTTATCATAACTTAGTTTCATTCAATATCCATTGAATTAGTGCTGTAATTTATATTCAGTTCTGGGATTTTCTCATCTACATGTATGGACCATTCAAATCCAGCTTGTAATTGACTGTAGCCTGGTTAATATATTACTTTGTACCAACTCACTGAGTATAAAAGTGTCTCAAAGGGTTATTTGAGTCAAATCTAATGTTGGTAATACAGTTTAAAGAAAGTCGTTAGGACAACATCCAAGTGACTCCAAACTTGTTGGGGGGGGGGGGGGGGGGGGGGGTATAATAACATTTCAGGCATTTGTCAAAGTTTTGAACAGTTTGGAAACCCCCATACCTTTGTGTACAAGATCTAATGGAATGCCCTCATTCAAATGCTTAAATTCCCCATCTCTTACTGAGGAAGCAGGAGAAACAGCTGTCTTCATATGAAGAGTCTCCTACATAGTCATTCCGTTTCAATTTAAATTCCTTGATCTCAACATAAACAGAGCAGATTGCACTCCCTGTGAAGTAATTTAAACCACCAAACTTGATGGCTTTTTGCAGTTCTTTGCCCTTGGCTACTATTACTCATTGATGTCACTCACAATTTGTTCTGGGTTTTGGGAAAAGACAAAGAGATCTGAACATGAGCAGGTGTATATTTTTGCTGACTATCCAAAATGCACGGAAATTTATCCATCCATCTGCTCAAAGCATTTAAACTGTTTTTTTAATTTTTATTTATTTATTTATTTTTTTTGAATGGCTGTGTTTTAAAAAAGAAGAATGTGCTCCATCATGAAGTTTTAAGTATGTTATGAAATATGTTTCAAAAATGTTATTATTGTAAGGTGTGGGATTGAAAGAGGCCAAAAATTAAATGAAAAATTGAGAGACTTCATTAAATAACAGGGATTGGGAGAGACTTTGGTGTTACGGTGTTGCGTTGCGTTTTCACGAAACCATGACCTTCTCCTGATCTACTGACACCAGTGACAGTGGGAAAATACAAATTTACTTCCAGTCTTCTGATGAATTGAATATCAGTTCATTGCCTGACCCAAAAAATTTTTTACCTGACTGGAGCCTTTCACAAGGGGGGTTGGAAGGGGGTCAAAGGGTTTTCTGTTGTGCTGTAATTTCTCGTGTGCACGGGTAAGCCCGCACTGGCTTTGCCACAAGGGCGGTATGACTGTACTCTGTCATTACCATTACTGCCATTGCTAGTGAAAGCTAATAAACACCTAGGCTGGCTACCCATGTTTGTGCATTACGCTCGCATTACAAGGCTCATTGTTTAATTGCGATTTTATGCTCTGATCATATTTGTCTATATTGACAGTTCACATTCATAATTACAAGTGACCTATCTAACCGTAATGCGAACGCAAGACTTTCCAGTGGTGTAGATCTTGTGGTTAACAGATGCACCTCTCTTCCAGAGAGCATTATTGATCTGGTGAACTGTTGTAAAGGGGTTTTTCCTCACCGGGGAAAAAATTTGTCTGTCATCCACCACACTTATTATCCATAGTCTCGTGGGTGGTTGTGTGTTCCTGAGGTCACTGGTGTTCGGTAAGAATGTACCAAATAGGCAATTTGGTCTCACCTCATGTTTTTGCTGTTTTTCTGACAGGTTTGTTTTGATTTTGATTCCTAAGCCCAATGATGGCTTACTTCACCGGCAGGAACAGCTCTGTGGACTTATTGTTGACAACTCACAGTAGTAGATTTCAAATGCCAGTGCCACGCATGGAATCAAGTATAGGCCTTTTATCAGCTTTTTTTGTCAATGGAACAATGAAGAAATTCCACACGACTGGCCTTGAGACAGCTCTTCAACTTGTCTTCCTACTTCTGGGACCCTTTAAAGTGTGTGTGTCTGTGTGTGCGTGTGTGTGTGTGTGTGTGTGTGTGTGTGTGTGTGTGGAGGGTGGGGGGTTACACATCAGGACTTCCCAATTTGCCAAATACAGTATACGCTTAAATATCCTCAAATTATGGCTGAAAGTCTACACTTTGTGCTCATATTCAATTTCTTTACTTCATTTCAGCTCCTATATGTCATGGTAGACAGCTAAAATGTCAATGCTTAATGTCCAAATATTTATGGCCCTTGTTGCCCTTGTTTTTCCTGTTCAGTTGATTTTGAGTCCCTCTTTGATATGACAATGAGTAACTGGGAACTCAAAATTTTCACAAGCAATGTTTACTGTCGTCTTTATGCTCCGAAATACATAGCATGATAATTGCCCCTGATGACTGACAGAAATATGGTGCTGTCAGCCGACTCTCGGACAGCGATAAACATTTTGCTTTTAGCCTTTACACCACAGAATAGTTTTGAAAGCGGTGAATATGATGTTGAAGACTTTTTGTTAAGGCATCATGGTAACACTGCGTGTTCACAACAGATTGTGAAAGTGGTCATTGTGAAATGAAGGTTTGACCATGTGAAATTCACATTTCATACCTGTAAAGTAACATGCATATTGACTCTTTTAGATGTTTATAAAAGCAGTTGAAATGTGATGCATTCTTTTGCTAACCCAGGAATAATTTGGATATGATTCCCCACATTTCTTGATGGTCACTGCTGTCTGTCATGAAAGGTAGAACATTTTCTTGTATAGAAGTGGTTTTAAAATTAATAGTTTTTTGATTCTCATGAAGATGTAATTTCACTTTTGTACCACAATGAACCCATGTCAATTCTGGGTTTTGTGTTCATATTCACAGAATTTGGGAACAAATTTTTGGAAGAACAAATTCTTGACCAATGACGTTTAACGCGAGAAGACAGAAAATTGATTTGTGGAGAGCTTAAACAAACTTAGAGCAGCTTGTGCATTAATTGCACGGCAATAAATGTATTAGTAAAAGCAATAAAAGCCTTATCAAGCAATTGAGAAATCTGTTATTGTACATGTGGGCTTCCAGTCCTGGGGGTCAGGGGTCATATTTCTTTGTTCAACTCTGATAATTGTTTCACAACCATTGAGCATATCAGCTGACTGCTGCTTGTTAACGGCCAAATAGGCTAAAAACCAGAAGCAATTGTTACTCAAAGGCAAATATACGCGGCTGCATCCGGAGCACGATAAGTCAGGGAGGCGGTATTGATTTTAATTCATAGAAAATGTTTATTCTCCGGTAATTATTGTCACACGGATAAATGCCAAGGGCGATTGGTCTGATAGAGGAAGCTGCTGAGATTGGGGATTTATACTGCCGTCATAAAACAGTGAGAGACATTTTTTTTATGTTTGGATTAAAGTCTTCAGATAAAATTATTTTGGAACAGAATTACTTCATGATTTATTTTAGATAATAAACTCAATGATGTAACTTAAATTTTAAATTTTCTTGTTCAAAAAAGTAGTCTCCACCACAAAAGTCCAAAAGCCACTGAATAAGCACACACACACACACGCACGCGCACACACACACATACACATGCACGCGCGCGCACACACACACACACACACACACACACGCGCACACACACATACACACTCACACACGCACACACACATACACACACACACACACACACGCACTCACGCACACACATACACACACACACACACACACACACACACACACACATGCACACACACACACACACACACATGCACATGCACACATACACACACACGCATACACACACACACACACACACACACACACACACACATCACTACCTGAAAAAAATAGACAAAAGGACAAGCTTGATCAGAACGCAGGAAATAAACTAGTTTATTGAGCTGGTTTTTGTCTGTTTTCTGGTCTAAGTCATTATTCGAAAGCAGTTTAGCTATCAACACTTTTCTGGTCTTGTCTGTACTCAGTTTCCTGCTTTATGTTCTCTAACTGAGTGGCTCTAAAATAATTCATGTCGTACAGAAATAACTAATTTGTCGTAAATGCAGACCATATGCCAAGAAAAGGCTGTGCTGTAGCAAAGTTCAGGTACCTATCTTAAATCACTGCTGGGTTATATATTTATATTGCAGAATATTGTAGCTTTAAATGTACATTTAATACATTTAACCCCATTAACCTTACAGTTAATATCTCCAGGAGGTAAAGTCCATATTTGGGCTGACTAATTACCTTATTAAATATTTATTGGCCAGCAACTGTATTAACTCTTTACTGTTAACTCTTGCACTGACTTCAAAGTATCCAGTAGTTTCACAAATATGATTCTTCTAGAGTCCAGACATTAGCAATTTCTTTCTTTTTTCTGTATTTCACTATATTTTCATTTATTTTTAGCCCTAAAGAAAACTGCATTAACTGATATTAAATGAGAGCCTCGTGCTAAAAGTGCTTCAGTAACATTTTCACACACCGTGAGGTAAGGGCGGTAAAACAGCTTTAATAGTTACCCAAGTCAATTTTCTCAAAATGGACACTTTGTGACTTAAGTAGTTTTTTGCACCAGGGTCTCCAATGCAGTCATGAATGTAAATCTACAGCGATTAATTCATTCAGTCAAGTATTAACCTAAAAGTAAAAGTTAGGCCTAAATTGCAGACGTAGTGATATAAGGACAGTATGTATGTGATTCATAAAAAATACAGTTATTGGGATTATTGATTCGGTTGACCTTCCAGAAGATAGTTTCCGCTCTACGGAAGACTTCAAACTTTCACAATGCATTTGCGAAAAAAATAAACCCTGAATCTGCCGTAGGGTAAATTTACCGCCATATGAGTCACTTAATATTGCAAACCTGCAACCTCAGAGTGGGAGTAACTGCTCAGTTATTTATCCTGTCATTAATGTTATTGCAAACAGGAAACCACTTTTGAAAAAACCTACAGAATCTTGGGAAATGCGTCACCTTCGTTTGTGTTGTTTGAAACCAACAAACATGAGCACCATCCTGTGCACCCACTGCTACTAAACTGACAGAAACTGACAAAAAAAAGAATTGGATGGCAGGTGAATGGTTTGTCTAAGAACACTTTTTACTTATATTTCATATGTTACTAATGCGTTTTTAGAATGAGAGTAATTTTTGTAAGAGGAAGTGTATGGTCATAAAATAATATGATTAATCAAAAACCTGATTTGTTTATTTTTATGTTTCCATCTTTCATTTCAAGGATTTCAGGATAAATGATGGTAGATATCCAGGGTCAGGAGAAATGTCCTGTCGGCCGATCTACCAAAACACTTCCATACTAGTGTAATCCACAGCCAGTAATTTATGTGGTGAACATCTGAAATAGGCCTGGGACATTTGAATGTTCTTTTTTTTTTTTTTTTAAATCAAATTACTGCGTGTCTCATGAAAAAGACTCCTATCCTAATCAAAGAGACAGATGCTGGAATTTAGAATAACCACAGAAACAAGCAAGAACCACACTTGTGAAAATCTGATCTAATGGACTGTGTGATTCCAAAGTTCATTCCAAAGAGCTAAATCATTCCAAATGGACCATTTCATCTCTCATCATTCCAATGAGTTACTGTTTATTATTTCAAGGTTTCAAACCTCTCGCACCTCTTATGGCAACATAATGTCATGTTGTAAGTTTCTGCACATATTACCTTTGTTGTGACACAGATTGCCTGACTGTGCTTTAGCTTGTTGCGTATGTGTTTGCAGTTTAGTTAATGACTGTGGATAAAAGCTAATCTGCTAAATGCCCAAATGTAATGCTTTAGGAATCTGTGTATGTTATCTGGCCGTGGTCTCGGTCCTCAGACTCTGTAGTATCTGGGCTAGTGTGATTTTGAAAGGTTGGCAGGAAGTGAGGGAGTGGACTGACGTATTGACAGGAAATTGATGAACTGAAGACTTTTCATGTCCAGTGACATTCGATGAAAATGAATTCAATGACAGGGGATGGTCACCGTTTCATGAACAACAGTACCCTATCACTCCCTGAAGACAAAACCCATATGAGATTAATATTGTATTCACAAAAATTTAAACAATGCTTCTACGTCCATGCTAACACTTTTGCCCCATACCATAATCACGTAATATGGCAATCACATGGTATAGTTATGTATTTCAAGGGCTTAACTAAATATCTCATTTAAAAAGTTATCATTCGGTATAATGTCTACTGTTCTTGATGTATTTCTTGAGCAACACAATTTTTCTGTGCGTTTTTAGCTGCAACCAAGCAGCTCTATGCACGCTTCTGTCTGTCCGTCTGTCTGTCCGTCCGTCCGTCTGTGACACCTTTTTGACCATGTTCCTGTCGTCGTATTATAATGAAATTTTCAGGAGTTCACCAAAGTGATGTCCATGCACAAGGTCGAGGTCAAAGGTCAAGTTCACAGAGGTCACAACCTTGTTTGCGGGTTTTCGCGCTGTAACTCCAGTTACAATTCATGGATCGCTATAAAATTTTGGAAATAGCTTCTTGGTATACAGGAGGGGTTCCTTATTGATTTTCAAGGTCATCTGTCGAATCCCAAGGTCACACCGGTCAAAAAAGTGTTGATTTTGCCCCGATTTCACAGTTTTCGCACCGTAACTCAAGTTTAACTTGATGAATGGCTATTAAATCTTACAACAAGCTTCTTGGTACAGAGGAAGGGTTCCCTATTGATTTTCAAGGTCATTTGCCAAGGTCACGCTTGTACAAGAAACCACCAGTCATAGACACTAGGCCACGTGACGGATGCTAGGCCAGGTCGTAGCTATTAGATCCCTCTGATCTACTTGTTTTTCTTGATATTGTTATACTCTGAAAATGTGGAACATGAATGTATTAGGAATATAGTGCTTGACCACATACAGGACAAAGCAATATCAGTGTCTGTTTATGTTTCTTTTCAATATCAGCCTCCAATTCAATAGTGTCGATGTCAAGGACACAAGCGTACTCCATTAAAAATGCCTCTCTCATGTCTTTTTGAGGTGTGTTATTGTAACATAGAAAATGCTGTATGAACAAGCAGATATGGGGCGAGACCAGCCGTGATAACGGTCGAAATACCGATCACACCCTGCATTGAGTCCTCATGTACGACATACACCTCAGGGCCTCCTGCCATCACGCTTGATAGGCCATGACTAATGAATGTAGATACAGGGCAGGCATGTGCTTCTCTAAACCTCACACAGTTTGCCTCATAATTCAAATATAATCAGTTTACAGCATGTGCGACAACTGTTTTTCTTTGTGTTATGAACGGCATTGAATTGTTTCCACCTTTCTGACACAGAAATATATTACTTTATCTCTATTAATTGAGTTCATATGAGGTACACTCCAGTAATTCCTATTTAAATGTGTTATGTGTATTATACGTCATTTCTTTGTATCATGATTCTTCATGTAATCTTACAGTTTGGTATGTGATATTCATCATCAAAATAAGCTTATTTCATGTGTGCTAATTCCAGAGAATATAGCAAAGAGAGATCATCTGATGTCTGGGCAATAAGTTGGGGAAATTATTTATTTTATAATTAAATAAAAACGAGAACTTTATTTATTTAAATGAGCAGAAAATAACTTTAAGCTACAGGTCACTTTTAGCTTTCATAAGACTACTGCTCACCGTCAGGTTTAACTGCTGTCAAAAGATTGAAAAACATCAGTACAAAAATCCTCTTTGAACAAAAGTTTGGGACTAAAGCAAAACTGGGGTGCAAACAGCAACATGATTTGTCTTTTGAAAATGGAAAAAATGGTTCTAGTTAAAATACTTTTGTGGGAATAACTTTCATCCCCACAGTGGATTTGACTAAATAATGATGTTGATCGTACATACACATCCATGTGGTTGGTGTGAGACCTTTGACACCAGGCAAACACGGATTAGGTTTAACCGAAAACTACACAAGTGAAGATAATGGAGGCATTTTTATCCGGTGTCTTCATTACCACAGCTGTGGAAACTCATGATCTCAATCATGAATCAGCAGTCCAGACAGAGAAAAACAACATTAATGAATAAATAAGTTTCCACTTTTATCAAGCCACAAACAAACTACAGCACATGACAAAAACAGATGAAAAGTGCAGTTTTATGGGGGAATTACAACCACCTCAAACCCA
Source organism: Gymnothorax reevesii (assembly GCA_029721435.1). NCBI lineage: Eukaryota > Metazoa > Chordata > Actinopteri > Anguilliformes > Muraenidae > Gymnothorax > Gymnothorax reevesii. The sequence continues at coordinate 3,951,090 of CM056575.1, read as the reverse complement.
AAACAGAGAAACAACTTTCATTCCTCTTTGTCTGCCTGACCATTACAGGACAATAGCTCCATGCACCTTTAACTGGGAGCTTGTGGAAGGCAAAAACTGCGTAGTTCCAGCCAGGTTGGGTAATAATGACATTGATCAAGACTATGCGATGAAGGTAATTAGACTGACAGGCATCATGTCAGATTTAATTTAAGCCACAACAGGATCCCTGGCGAGTCAATTCTGCCTGTCCGCACAATAATTAAGTTGTTATTGGTATTTAGCTGTTATTGTGTGGTGTGTGTGTGTGTGTGTGTGTGTGTGTGTGTGTGTGTGTGTGAGTGTGCATGCGTGTGTGTGTGTGCTGTGTAATTTGCGTAAGAGAGATCAGGAGCACCGAATACACACACCTTTTACGCCGGGTATCAAGGCGAAACAGTTTTCTTGACAACAAAGATTAAATCTTGAAACTCTCATGCAACAGTAATAACTGCAAACTCTTCAATGTCTGTGTAACTCTTCAAATATTTTTTATTTTTTACAGAACTGTCTTCAGTTCTTCCTGTTGCGTGATTGCCTGCCCGCAACAAAGTCAGAGGTATTGTAATTGGTGCAGCTTGTCTGTTTGTTTGTTTGTTTAATCTGTCTAAATTTAACAATCTAGCATATACACTGACCAAAACTTCCAACACAATGCTCAGGTTTATTTTAATACAAGCTATTTTATTATGAGGGAAGTTACATTCTCAAATGTGCCGGCAAGTTTCAGTTTAATGCCGTGTTTTAGAACAATTAGTGAGGAATAGAACAGTCCCAGTTGCAGCGTCAAGCGGTAGCGTCTCACAAGAGGAACAGCCACGGGGGCTAAAATGTCATCAGGGTAATGGGCTGCATTCAGGTTTCCATCGATGGAAACCAGCTCTGTCTAGTGTCTGGCACTTATTCCAGCCCACACCATGACTCTTGGTCCACACCAGCGGTAACGATCCAAGACAGTGGCGTCGGCATAACGTTCCCCTCGCCTACGGCAAACACGTACTCGGCTGTCACCCACGCTCAGTTTGAACTGGGACTCATCTGAAAACAAGACCCTGCTCCACCTGAGTGCATCCCAGCCCAAATGTGCCTTTGCCCACTGCAGACGTGCACGACGATGAGCAGGAGTCAGCACCAGTCCACGATGTGGACATTGGTTGTTCAGTCCTGCTTCACGCAAGCGATTGCGTACAGTTTGGTCGCTTATCCTGTTCTGGTGACGACCTCTGGTCTGAGCAGCAGTAACTGTGGCTGGTCGGAAGCCATTACGGAGGAGCTGGAGACGAATATGGCGGTCCTGTTGAGGGGTGGTTACACATGATCTGGGAGCACGTGGACGGTCGTTTGTGCTTCCTGTGTCATCTAACTGCCTCCGGAGACGCGCAATGGTCGACACATGGACACCCAGATCCACTGCAACATGTCTCTGTGACATTCTATCAGCAAGCATGCCAATGGCTCTTTCTCGCTGATTTTGTTGAAGACGTCCCATGCTATAAAGTTGCAAAAGAAGAATGCCACGGAATATTTAAGTTCCCCAATCCTCTGGCTATTTATTTGCCACATTTCATCAGGATTGGTCAGTGAGTTCTGCTCAGTCTGAGTGGTGTGGCAAACATCTCAGCTGTGTGCATTCAGGTGAATTGGACTGTCCCGACAAAAAACTAAACAAAACTTTGTGAGCTTTTAAGGTGCAGTTCGGATATAAAGGCCAAAATTTGTTAGAAAATAAGGCATACCAAAAATATTTCAAAATTTCAAATGTTGTGTTGGAAATTTTGATCAGTATACATGGTCGCACTGTTTGAGTTCAGACTTTCACAGTCAGTGGGCAGTGGTCCATAGATCACCTGATTAAATTTTGAGGGTCATCGAATTGAGGTCAAGGTCAAAATCATCGGCAGTGTTAAAATGTTTTTTTTTTTCTGATAATTTCCCACAAAGTCATCACATTGACTTAAAACCAAAATCAAAAAGTGCATCTTTTAATTCTGCTCCCAACCATATGCTGTATGTAGCTGTATGTAGCTTTCACAGTCTTCGTTGCGGTTGGGGTGTAAATATCAGGATTAATATCATTGGTGAAAATAATATATTTTAACTCTAAAACAACGACAAATTAACGGATGTTTACTATTATGACCGTATAGGAACTTCTATATGGGCTTTCATTTAACACCACGACCTTTCACCTTGAGTGACCTTGAGTGGTCAAACTGAGGAACAAGGAATTTCAAAGGACTATACATCGAAAACAGTTCAGGTCACACAACTGAGTCAGTATGAAAAGCAGTAAAATAAGTGCTGGCAGGTGAGGTTTGTTTTGCTTGGCAACTCTTGTTTACTCTTTTTAGGGGGTTTGTTGGTTGGTTGGGGATTATGCTCTTTTATAGGGTAGGTCGGGGTGTGATGTCCCAAGGGTGAAAAGTCACAGGCAATAAAATGCATCTTTTTGTGCCAACCTTTATGTTTTAAGTCCATATTAGGAGTGAGCTGGGGTTCACAGATAAGACAGAAGGGACAGGAAGTAACCAGCACCATCCTGTTGAAACATTCAGTGATGCCACATCAAAAACCAAGCTGAAAGTGATTTTGAAGAAATAAGAGATTTTGTGAGTATAACTCAATTCCTCTTTAAATGCACTTGAAAGTTTGTTAATTATGGTGCGTACATACTGAATTTTGGAATCAGTATTTATTGATAAATCCCTTTCCATGAGGATGATCATGAACAGCATTAATGTAAGACTACCTCTATACCGGGTCAAAAGTCACACTAATTGGGGTGAAAAGTCTCAGATGTGAAACGTGAGACTTTTCACCTCAGGTACAAACTGATGGACTTGAAGGAGGAGATCATGAGGTGGAGTTTTTGGACAGAACTGAAAAAGTAAGAAATAAATTTGTCAGATGCCAAAACGAACGAATCTGGTCAGTGGCAAAGGAGCAAATAATATGCCGATTAACAAAAACAGAACCAACTGGAACCAAGAGAACCGAGGATGGATGTGAGTTCAAGGAAAATGTTTTGTTTGTTATCTGAATTCTCAGAAACTCTTGAAATGGTCCATTGAGTTATGATTACATTTGGTTTGTATTGTTTGTCAAATAAAATGAAACAAAGTACTTGTTCTGCAGTGTCATTTTCATAATTTAGTCAGAAGAAAAAATTATTGACTTTAAAAGAGTCAGAAAATAATTTAGAAAAGCTGGTCATATATGTGACGTTTCACCTCAGTGCCTGGGACATTTGACCCTGGGCCAGGGTGATATGTCTCAAAAAATCTGACTGTCTTCAGAGTGAATTTTCTTGTAGTAGAAAACATGTTGCATGTTGCATCATTTGACTTATCATAATGAAGCAGGAGTAAATTCCACATAACAATGTTCAACTGTCTGTCTGAATACATATGCCATATAGAAGCATTTAAACAGAAATTATTACAATTCACCCCGGCCTCCCCTACACTCAGAACACCATAGGAGCCAAATGCAAGGAAATGCTGTGAAGACTTTTTATTGTTGTTATTTATTTATGCTATTGGTATGCTATTGCTTATAGCAGTTATCTAATAGAATTACTCACTGATTGTTCATTAGCAGTTGCTCTGGAGTGCTTATCGCACATTCAAAACCACACTAAAATGATAGTTAGTATGGGTAATCTAATGCAGGCTGTTCACCATCACTTTTAAAGAAATCATGAGATATTGAACCTAATATTATGAAATTAGCTGCAGGATTTTCTACCAGTGAAATTATAATTTAATTTTATGGACTTATTATTTTCACAAGTGGTCTATTATTTATAAAAATATACATTTGCCTTTTCCCCCACACAGATCTACAGAGAGAGAGAGAGAGAGAGAGAGACAGAGAGAGAAAGAGAGAGAGAGAGAGAGAGAGAGAGAGAGAGAGAGATGTAATGACTAGTTTGCCAGCTTTTTTTTTTCCTTAAGCCAGCATTTTCCTCTTTAGCCAGCATTTTATCAGCTACCTGTATATAATCTGCACAAAACAGACAGCTTGAAGCACGAAAGAATGATTTCTCCTGGGCGAACACAATGTCAAGAGGTTTATCGGGTTCATCTGTATTTCCTGCTATTGAAAGTTGCCGGTCGTTCGTAAGTTCAGAAGTTGAGGAAACATTGAGAGAAGTGGGTAAGTGGGTGGGTTGACAGGCAGCGCTTCGTTTGTTTACCCCAGCGAACGCATGCCCAAACGCAGCGGTGCAGAAGGCGCATATGTTGGCGGGGAGGCTGGGGTATGGGGGTTGGTGGGGGAGAGAGTTTGGGAAGTTGTTGCTGCTTGTTCGGCCCGGTGCTTGTGGGTGATCCTGAGTGCGTGCTTATGAGAGGGAGGTGCTGAGGTCACAGAGGGGAGTTACTGCCGTCACATCACTCAGGCTGCCATTCAGACCCATGCGAGAGAGAGAGAGAGAGAGAGAGAGAAACAGACATGGGGGTGAAAACAAACTCAAACGGAGCGTTTTTGATGTTTCACCAATGTTTATCTGATTTTTTAAACTAGACACACCTAAGTTTTGATTCTTGCAACACATTACAAAAAAAAGTTTGGACAGTCAAGCATTTACCTCTTTATAACGTTGCTATTTATTTTCATAACACTGAATGCATCTTTGGGGACTCCAGGTTGAGGCAGGCCAAAGGGGGATACAGGCAGGGGGTGGAACCCCAAACTCCACACCCTAGGATCCTTGGCAAGGATCCTTGGCAAGCTAATCAGGGTACATACTTATTAGGAGGCCTTTCTCGTGACAGGACCCATCAACTGCAAGTGATAGACTGTTTCTGGTGTAATTTTGTCCAAACATTCCTGCAAACAAACAAACAAACAAAAAAACAAAGAGTGCAACATTCTGGGGTCTTTGTCATTTCAAAATGCTCCTGACATTCTCTAGTGGGGACTGCAGGAAGGCCAGTCCAGCACCCACACTGTCTTCTTCTGCAGCCATGCATTCAGAACAGGTTACAGAAAGTGCGTTAAGAGAGTGATGAAAGGAAGGTATAGCAGGAGTGACAGGTATGGAGAGGAATGTGGGGGAAAAGGAAAAAAGAATGTAAATAAACATTAAATGGAAGATGGAGGGAATGAGAGCAAAGGGCATAAAGGGCATAAAGAAAAGAAGGATGCGAAAATAAGACGAGAAGAGGAGGGAAGGGCAGCATTAAATTGGGGCGAACAGTGAGTGAGAGAGGCAGAGGATCGGGGAGACTGCGCTGATAAAAAGGTAGAGAAAGACAGATTGGCTAAAATATGAGGAGGAAAGAAAGAATGGAAGAATAGGATCAGACGGTACAGAGAGAGAGAGAGAGAGCGGTGAAGATGTACTACAAGTAAAGGGAGTGATGGAGAGATGGAGCGACTGATGCTGTTCCACTCCTCTCAGGGCAGTACAACCCAGTGATGCCCACTGAGTAACAAAATCCTGTCAGAACACTTAAAGACCCCCCTCTCATTCCCTCTCATTCCCCCCCATTTTTATCAACATCATAAGATGTTTAGTGTTAAATCAACTCAGATAAGAGCCTATTTTGCACTGATAAAGATCAGTTGGTCCCATTTGGAAATATTTTTGGGGTAAATTAACACCAAAAAAATTTGCTGTGTCGACTAAAAGTGTGAAACAGGTCTCAGGTTCTGGTCTGAAATGTGTCCATCGACTGAGGCTCGGTAGTAGCCAGTGGTCTTAAGCACATATGTGTTGAGGGACTGAATGAATAAATGAAGAAATACACTACCGCTCAAAAGTTTGGGATCACTTGCAAATTTCTTTGTTTTCCAAAGAGAAATACATTTTCATGCATTTCACAAACATTTTTATCCATTTCACAAACGATTAAAATTAATCAGATGATTTTCAAAGAATGATCTACATTTTTGCATAGAGGCCTATTATCAGCAACTGTCAGTGTCATGGTTATGGCCCGCCGGCAAAAGACACAAAAGCCGGCGGGCACAGGGACCATGGATCCAAAAAGAGATGAGGGACCCAAACGCGCAGGCCGAGTAAAAATATAAAACTCTTTAATTAAAATATAAAACAAACTGCGGAGGGGAGCAGCAGCACAGAAGAAACAGCCAGGGCTGTAGGCACAAACACAGAATACTGTGCAGCCAACCCTTAAATACTAACACCTCACCTCCACCTTAACGAGCTGCAGCAGGGGAAGGGCCTGCAGGCCAACACCATGACAGTCAGTCCTCTGCATCAATCTCCTGGTATGGCTGCTAATCCAAGTTAAGCATTATATAAGGCTAATTGATTATTAGAAAACCCTTCTGCAAATGTGTTGCACAGCTGAAAACCATTGAACTAATAAGGGATCGCAAAAGGGAGCAGGGCATTCTGAAGGTTGGTTTGTTTGTTTGTTTACAGGCTCAAAATGGCCAGAAAGAAAGAACTTCCTTTAGAGACCCGTCAGTCTATTGTTGTACTTAGAAAAGAAGGCTATTCAATGCGAGAAATTGAAAACTTAAAATCTATTACCATACTGTCAACTACTACCTTCAGAGAGGAGCGCAAACTGGCACTAACAAGGACAGAAAAAAGGAGTGGGAGGCCCCGATGCACAACTGTGCAAGAAGACAAATATCTGAGAGTGTGTAGTTAAAGACAGAGACGCCTCACAGGTTGTCAACTAACAGCTGCGCTAATAGTTCCAGTCAAACACCAGTTTCAGTATCAACAGTGAAGGTGTTTTTTTTGATGAAGGCAAAGTTTGAAGTACATATTCATCATTTTCCATTAAAATCATTATGTCTAACTCAGACAAGGTAAGCATGTTCTGTTCATTTGCTATATTTCCTATTCAGACTAATTTCTTGTGTGTTTCCATGGAAAACAAGAAAATTTCCAAGTGATCCCAAACTTTTGAGCAGTAGTGTACTTAATAAATATTCATATTTATCTTGAAATTCATTCATATTATTTTTCAGAGCCATAGTCCAGGATGTAAGGGTATTTATTTATTTTAATGAAATATTTAGGCCTGTGTGCAGACACCATCAATGGCTTGTGAGATGCCAGCACAGGTAAGTGTGAAATTCTCACATCGCTCTCTTATACAAACGTGACACAGGAACTGTCACAGCATTGCAAACATGTCAGGTCAGATTGTATTAAATATCAACAGCCGGTCACCATATTTTTCTGGTCATGGAATGGCAGTGAGATCAGTAGTAACATTTACCAACAAATGCATTATGTGATTTGGCAGTACTTAACTTTATCTGCCATGCCATCTTATGACAGCTCATGCGACAGCGTTATATCAGTCTTATGCCAGGGGGCTGCTGAATTGTCCGGAAGGCAAAGCTGTCACTGCGATGGGACGACTGCATAAACAGTTGACTTTGCCTCGGCCGTAAGTTGAGTTCTGTGGACCAAAATCTGATAAAATGTGGCGCATGCAAACGTGCATTTGTGGCTCAGTTACTCTATCTTGAATAGCTGATAACAATTCACAAAGCGTGATATCAGAACAGTACAAAGAACAGTGAATTGATTTGCAGCATGGCATGTGCATGCAGACCCAGCCTTCGTGTCCTTGGCAGTTTGTGCACCATAAGTGCTCTCTGCCACCGTTCCACGACATTTAGGTCATTAATTTTGGGCGTCTCTGTCCTCCCCGTGGCACTCTGTGTATTAACAGTGCATCATAATCAAAGCAGGATGACAGTTTTAGTACGTTTAATCGCAGTTTACATAAGTACATTGGACGGGTGTAACGGGAACTGTTAAAGATTGCTTAACACTTTATTAAATGGTAGCATTGATTATGTTCACCAAATTAGATGTAATTGTGCAATATATGTAAGTCAGAGAACTAAAATTTAAAGTAAAAACATAGTCGAGGACAATTAGACACATTTCACATGTGCATAATAATGGTACATACTATATTCAACCATTTAATCATTCATATGCATACGAATCGGTTATGCAATTGTTTTTGTGTTTTGAAAAGGTAGAGATATGAAGGATTTAATTCAACATGAGGTGGATCACAGTTAAAGTTTTATTTGAAACAGTCTTCCACTTGTGTAACTAGGTTGAAGAGAGATTTTGTCAAACGGGGCAACGGATCTTTGTCGCAAAAGTGATGGTGTTGATGAAGGTTTGCCGTCAGAGAGAGAAATATGACGACGGCAGTGATTGCGTAGTATGAGACCTTTACATATACCTAGGAAGGTCTTTGTATGCCTGTGTGCATCTGTGCATGCATGTACAGTTGTTTGTGTGTACGTCTGTGTGTGCATGCTTGTCTGTATGTGCACTTGAACACAGGTACAGGAGTGTAACCCCAGCCTGACAGGTGACAGCAGTAGCAGGGCACTCATGCAAACGCTTCTCCTCAGGCCGACTCCAGAGGCAGGAGCTGCTCAGTCACAGTCAGTACAGCGGGAAACTCACCACAGTCTCCTGACTCCAACTCTGGCGTATACACAACGCTGTCTGGCACAGAGAACTGCCCTATCTGTCATTGGCAGATTCACACAAACACAAACACATTTTGTCTGGTTTTTAATTAAACAGAAAAAAAAGAAAAACCCAAGCCATGTTCGAGTTCAGTAGGGAAGGTTATAGGTCGCTAACAGGGAACCCATGTACATATTCTCTGTAGTTCAGATGATGTAAGTTGATTGATTGAACTTCTTTGCGTAGATATAGACGCCGGTGTCCATGAACTCCGAAATTCAATCCCTGAATATTTCTGAACTTGAATTTCCAAATGCCTTTCTTCACTGGAATAACTTTCCACAGTCTCCATGACACAGATACTGAGTTATAAAGCCTTAATAGGCTCATGCATAACAGGAAAAAATGGCATTATTTGTATTCTGAGCAAAGGGAATAAGATTGAAGTATCTCGTTTTGAAAGTTATAATTGTTTAGGTGTCAGGACCTCAGGGATTTTTATCCCCAAGAGGAACAGTCCCTTCATGAAAAGGCGCCCAGATATTTTTAATTCCATACTACATGAGGTTATGCAATGGTAGTGTGGTACAGCAGCCAAGAACTAGTACCTGAAGCCCCAAATTTGCATTTTTGTTCCAAGCCGGGGTGCTACCGTTGTACCCTCAGGGAGGGTCATGAACCTTACTTTGGTTCTGCATTATATTCAGATTCATGATTTGTTAGCATGCAAAAATGAAACTTGAGTTGGATGCATCTGTCTGCGTGGCACGTTCGCTCGTCAGCGTAATTTGTAACCAGTGAAAGGCTGTTCTGACAGGACGTGTCGGGTGAGAAACTTTTATTTTTTGAGAGCGAGTGTACAATTTTCTCACGCGCTGATATTTCCATGTTCTATAATAGTTTATACGTGACTTAATCGCAGAACCCTCCCAGCATGAGAACAGAGCTCAGCTTCGCATCTGAAAAACACGAGGGCAGCATTATCACCATTTTCCTTTTTTTATTTTAACAAGGTGTGAACTGCTTTGTCATCGCTCCTGGAGCTATTTAAACTAGATAAGGGAGCTCTTTACAAGAAGAGGTGTGCTCCATTTGCTCCCAAATTTACATTTCTTTTCCCCTAAAAGTCAACATAAGCTTTTGGGAATCCACCTGCAATGATAAGTCCCCACACTTGGAAACAATGGCTGAGAACGGTACGGGTTATTTATTAGTGAAAGTAGACGTTATTGCGCAGTAATGTATTTTTCTGGTTTCTGTGGGAATGCATTACAGCGTGTCACCGTAAAACCTTCGGTGTGTAAACGGAAGGACTTCTTCCCTGACGATGTTTTCGAGACTCGCAGCCCATTTGTGAAGACACTGCTTTTTCAGAGCATCATATTTGTGTTCGTGGGGACAAAAGTGTTTCCATAGTCGGCCATTACTACAGACTGCGCCGACATTTCAAAATCCGGGATTGGATTAGTAAAAATGTCTTTTGAGGAACATCCTTGGAATTTTAATCATCAGGAATATGAAGAATGATAATAATACAATATAATATATACAACATGTATAATATATATTTAATATAATATAATAATTGATCACATGATGGACACCAAACCAAGATGCACACTCACTCTTCCAGTTAGCAATATGAACAGCAGCTAACAGCCCTCTTTATATTTATGTAATGTTAGCTGCCTCTCTTGCTCAGCCTGCATTCAAACTTTTGTTTATAGAGACAACAGTTTCAAGATATGCTATTTTGCAAGATATGTTTGATATGGTTGTGGTGAATGAGCCTACTTACGGCTTTATTACTCTGTATTTGTGTTATAGAGACTGGGAGAAATTATACCAGTGAAGCAAGACGTTTGGAAATTCACTGACAGAATTACTTAGCAATTAAATTTTGGAATTTTACAAATGCCGGCGTCTATATTTGCACAACGGTGTTAAAGACGTTCATGGTGCATAAGATTACCTGAACTCCATCCAATACCTCTTAAATAATAACACAACTCATTTTACAAGCACATTGGCTTACTATAAATCATATAAAATTATTATAAATCACACTGGTCCCAATTGGTATCATACTCTATGTACTTTGCGAGAGCTAAATTAGCCCCTGACATTTTACAGTGTAGCTGTCCAATCGACAGATCGTCTGCAAAGATTTGACAATTTTTCAAAACAGGGAAAAGATGTATTTCTATGAAAGGACCTTGCTGAACCCCAGTCTGCCTGGGACTGTAACATCAGGAAGAGGAGACCTGTTTGAACATATGTTTTGCACGATTACGGCAACGTCTACCTAATTTCTTTTGCGGCCGGGCAGCCATCCCTGTCATTTTAATCAAGCCCTAAGTTGCTCTCTCTCTCTCTCTCTCTCTCTCTCTCTCTCTCTCTCCCCATATCAATCCCCCCATCTCTTAAGCACTTGTCCTCTCTCACAGTCAGAATGTACGCCCCAGGCACAGCAATCGCTTCAGCATTAACTTCTGTAAATAAACGACAAGCGTGAGACCACACAGTGGATAACTGCTGCTTTGAGCGAAACAGCAAATAAACTTGTGCAGAACAAGGAGTGAGAATCTTCCAGGCTGAGAGTCTTTAAACACACACACACAAAAAAAAAAAA
>CM056575.1:3867500-3935000 GCA_029721435.1 Gymnothorax reevesii | reverse complement strand
CAGAGAGAGAGTGAGAGAGAGAGAAAAAACAGGATTTTCGACAGTTCATGATGATTCAGCACTTTTCGATCGGCTATATGCTGTTGTGCTGATAGTACTTCTCAGATATTGCAGCTTTTAAGCTAAAGAAGGTTTCATATCAAATTTAATTCAATATATTTGAAGTTTTACGCTTATAAATCAGTAAAAAATCTGCTACAATTTGGACTTTTATTGTATCAGCACAGGGGTATTTTTGCTAACACATTGTGAATGTTGTCATGGAGGGTTTGCCAATAAGACAAACAGATCAAGATTCAGATTCAGATTGACACCCCTGCACCACTGTGATTTTCGCTCTTTCAAATAAGAACCAACTGAAGTGCATTAAATAACTTTCAAAAATGTATTTGAACTTTACAATTTGACAAATTGAATATCATATTCACAATTGTGTATAAAACAAAACTACGTCACAAATCGCAAAATCACAATCCAGACTTGGAAAAAGTTGGGACGGTATGCAAATAAAAATAGCAGGCATCTATTTACTATGGCTTATATTTCGTCGCAGACAGTATGAAGACAATTTATATTTAAGTTTTGTCTGTACGGCTATATACCACCATTCTTGACTTTCAGGCCTGCAACATATTCCCCAAAAAAGTTGGGACTGGAGAAATTTAGGACTAGTAATGAAGTAAAAATTGAAATAATTATGAAATTTGAAACAGCTAACGTCGGTAGATGAATACTCTATCAGAAGTATCGTCTCTTTTGATTTGGTTGGCGCCCTGCATGCTTCCATCACCAGCTGTGTCCTGTTCATGACTCCCTTCTGTCGTGGATTTGCCCCCGTCGGCGAAAGACCAGAAACCGGCAGGGACTGGGACCAAGACCAGGGACCCAAACGCACAGGCTGAGTAAAAATATAAAATTCTTTAATTTAAATATCAAATAAATAAATATAAAAATAAAAATAAATAAAGTCCGGAGGGAAGCAACAGCACAAATGACCACAAACATAGGACTCCAGAAAACAGAATACTGCTGCAAAGAACAAAACTGCAACCAGCCCTTAAATAGGGAGCCTTCACCTCCACCTTAATGAGCCACACCTGTTGCCCGTTAAGGTGGAGGCGAAGAATACAGCAGGGGGAGGGGCCCGCAGGCCAGCACCATGACACCTTCCCTCACGTGTGTTTGAGTATTTACACCCCTTACTCTGAGTTTGCAAGTTGCTGGGTTGTCACTTGCTAAATGCCCTTCAGCAACCAATGAGTATTTGCTTGTAAAGTTCTATATCTTTGTAAATTATTCATAACCTTTAATGACAGTGATATACAGTTCTCTCCTTTTCAGTTAATAGGAACGAGCTCCCAAGCCTTTCTCTCGGCCTCCAGGATTGGGACCATGATCCTGTCATCAGACCCTGGCCTGTTATTCTGCCAAGTTTATTTGGAAGAACCTTCCAAGCCGCCTGCAGTCATCAGGATTGGGACAGCGCTCCTGCTGAACTTCACTGTCCTGCCATCGGACCGTTTGGGTCTGGCGAAATGGGCACTTCCTCCGGCAACCATCTCAGATGGCCACTGGCCGGGCAGGAACAGGCCCTCGCACCCGAGCCTGCACCATCTGAGGTGAACTGTAGGCTCCGTCCCTCTGTCAATACTGTATTAGAATAAATGGATACACTTTACAAGAAGAGCACATTCGTTAATGCAGTAATAAGCATTAACTACCAATTAATTAACAGTTAGCTAATGCATCAGAGAGCTAAATAAGCATTAGGTAACCTTAATTTACCATTAATTAATACTCCTTGACATCCTTATTATCAAGTTGAAAACATCCCCGAAGTATCCCTTAAGTAATACCTCAAGCTATCAAACTATTTAATAATGTATGAATTAATACCTTAGTTAACATGAACACCATTAGTAAATGATTAGTAGACCCATTACTGTTAATTACCTGATAGTTAATGCTTCTTACTGCCTTAGCTAATGTTAATTAATGTACCCTTATTGAAAAGTGTTACCCAATTAATAAATCCTGTAATTAGATTGTACTCTGCCTCTGTGTTTGGTTTGTGGTCCGGATAATTACTAATATTCAGAGTCAGCTCACATCTCTTCACTGGAGCTACGTGATACTCGTATTGAGAGAAATATTCAATCCCAGGATGCATGTTTTAGCATTACATGAAATGGAAAATATCTAGATCTTGAACAACATTTTACACACATTTCCCTGTAATTCAGCAGGTCGTATTTGGTATTGTTGGAAACCTTGCGATCTACACTAGAATTTAAAATGGGCCTGAAGTTCCACAGGTTTGAAGAGAGCAGCTGCATTTGACGGACCCATATATGGGTCTGCAGGTTTTATGGGGCTCAGTATGGAATAGATTATGGAGTTTTCTGACCGGAAACTTGCATTCATTGACTGTTTTCTAGTGCCACTCTGATCAAACACCTGCATCCCCCTCCCACAGACTGGGCGAGGAAGACGGCAGATTTATGGTACAGCACGCTGCTTTCCGCTCTTCGTCCGTTTACTGCAGCCAGGCGTCTCACGCCTTTGTTCCAGCCACATAGCTGTGCGTTTAGCATTTCCATTACACGCGTGTGCACGTGTGTGTGCCTTTAATCATTGCGCAGCCTGTATTGTAAAGTCGCCGCTTTGAAGCTTATTGTATCGTCGCATCGCTAAAGCTTTGTGTAACAGAGAGGAAGAAGGAAAAAGGATTTATCATCGAATGACAATAGGTTTCCATAAAATGAGTCTCGCAGGCTCATGCCGGGACAGAGGGATCTGAGCCAATTGATCGCGTAATGACAGGAACTGGCCACCAGCGGGGAACGGGGTCAGCGACAAGCGCGGCTAATCACTGCAGTGGCTCCTGTCGTCTGAAGAATCCGGTTGGAGAGAAGAAATCATGCACCATAAAATGGTTTTTAAATGGATGGTGCCGCCTTCATTCTTCCTTTCTAAAAGTGAGTTGTTCTCGTTTGGCACATGACTGAAAACCAGCTGCTGGAGTCACTGCGAACTCCAGGCTACTCACTGGCCGCCCGTGGGAGGATAAAAGTGCAGATTTTCCCTGGGCCGTAATGTCAGGGTGTGGGGATGGAAGAGGATAAAAGGCGACGACCAAAGTTCACAGATAGATGGTGCCACGCAGTCCGGGCAGGATTTAATATGACACTTTTTTATGTGGATAGAGATGTGGGTGCTGATTCTAATCTGATATGTCCCGAAGAGCAGAAATGCTATAAATAGCACAAATCAAAAATTATAGTCTTGAATTCATCTGCGTTTCAGAATTTGAAGAAACCTAAAAGTTTTTTTGATTAACTACACGGCAGGTAGGCAAACATTCAGGCTTCCCTGTCTTCGTCAATACAGAGTAGACAAAAAACTTATAGAGTTTTCCTTCGCTCATCAAAACTGCAGAACAAAACTCAGTCAGTCAACTCAGTCACACCGTTTTACGTTGTGTGCAGCCTCATTTTCATGAAGCAATACCCAAGCGATTCTGGGTAATTTCCTCTTCTCGATGTGGACGACAGACGGACAAACAGACAGACAAAACTGTAAATCTAGACTCAAACTACCTTACAAGTCGCCTCAGTCATTAAAGGCAAAAATGCAGAGGTCTTTTGACATGATTCGCAAACAGAGTGAGAAAATTTCACTGGCCAAGCGGACACTAACTTAGAGTGAATAGCCAATAGGAAAAAGGAGCTCATTGCTGAACTCAAACACTTTTTGACAAACTTGCAGTGTAGTGCTGCGCTCTAATAACAGGTCACAGGTGGGAACAGTGCCGTGTGACTGCGTCGTCCAATGGGATTTGGCTTTGCAGTTGGAAGCTTTGTGCCCTTAGGTTAAAGAAACAGGGCTGCCATCTACACTGCACGTCTTAAATTTAAAAATTTTATACTGCATCTCAGAAGAACAGAAAAAAGACATCCCAAGTGATATATTTTATAATGATATCTGTCATGATGACCTATAAGTCATTTTCATGAAATTGGATAATGGGCCCACGGTAAACAAAACCCTTTGTGTGATTGGTTAATTTAGATGGTGTGTGTGTGTGTGTGTGTGTGTGAGGGGGGCTGCCTTGTTTGCATGTGTGTGAATGTTCATGTGCCTGTGTGTATGTATATGTCTCCTGTGATCTGGAAAAACCTAGAGTTTGACCCTCATTTGCGGTAATTAAGATTGGTGAAGATCTTAACACAATAGCTATTAGTGTTATCTGAACTGTCAAAATCGGGCTTCCGTAATTTTTTTTTGGTCAGGAAAAGTCCAGAATCCATAGGTTTTTGTTCAGCGAGAATCCTTGCTTCTGATGAATTCACTAGGTTTTTCCAGATCACAGGAGATGTGCGCATGTATGCTTGTGTCTGCCTTTCTTTGTTTGAATATGCATTCGTGTTTGAGCTTGTGTGTGCGCATGTGTGTGTGCGTTTGTTTGAATGTGTGTGCATGTGTGGGTGTGTGATGTGAGTGCTTGGTGTTTGCATGTGTCTGATTAGTTGCATGTGTGCAGGTATGTTTGTGTGTGTGCATGTGTGAGTGTGTGCGTGTGTGTGTGTGTGTGTGTATGTGTGCATGTATGGTTGTTAGCATTTGTGTGTGAGTGCATGTGTGAGTGTGTATGTTTGTTTGTGTGTGCATGAATGTTAGTCTGTATGTGTATATTTGGTTGTGTGTGTGTGTGTGTGTGTGTGTGTGTGTGTGTGTGTGTGTGCGTGTGCGTGTGTGTGTGTGAGGCTGAGAGTATGGGCAGAGAGCGCAGCCAGGATGTCTTTTATCCTAGTCAGTCTCGGATCAAAGCAGTCGGCAGTTGACTGAAATTGACCCCAATTTGCACCACGCGCTCCTTACCGCTCCAGATCCAGCTCTCTGGCAGGACAGACGACACGTCCACCTCCTTCCGGCCTCCAGCGTTTCCAAGGCAGCGGCCAGTCAATTCACTGACACCCCCTGACCTGCGTAACCAAAGAAGAAGAAGAAGAGGAAAAAAAGAAGTTATTTGTTTGCACTTGTTTAGGAAGGCAGGCAGCTTCACTGACATATGTCATACAGGTGAGGGCACATGTCATGGATGTTTCCAGAAAAAGAGCTACTGAGTTCAGCTGACTCCTCGCTTCCTGTTCGGCCTCCAGACTGTGCAAAGATGGCAGTGTTTTTTAAGAGCACGATCTCCATAGTTCGCCCCACTTCAAAGGCCAGTGATTGTTTTGCTTCCTTTCTGACTACTGAGCAGCAGTATTTTCAATACAAACATTTTCTACTTGTGTGCCCTCTACACACCCCCCTCATTCACCCCACCCACTCACCCCCCCACTCACCCCACCCACCGTCGGCACGGCGAGGATGGATGAAAGAAGAAAGGTGAGGCCGCCATTAACATCAAACATCGCTCTTAACTCAGGTTTACTCTGATGGGTACTGAAATAATATCATGTACTGCTATTTAAAATGAGATGACGTGCATTTTGGGACCCAAAAGCTGATGTAATATCTGATGTAATGACACAACCTGCAGTATTCAACTAACTAATATCATAATAATAATAATAATAATAATACATGTATACACACACACGCACACGCACACACACACACACACACACACACACACACACACACACACGCATTAGTTTGCGTAACATTTGCTTTGTGACTGCAGATTTTGGGTCCACAGCAGTCCTGCAGAGTGGCTTGGTGAGAGTGAGCTTTTTTTTGTTGTTTTGTTTTTTCAATAACTTTCAGCCGCGACCCGATCCATCCCCCCACCCCCCACAAGAGAACACGGTTACCTTTCACCAGCCACGGTCTTCCTGAGCTTCATACTGTGTTCTGTCGCGCCCCCTACTGGCCAATATGGTAATAACCCATCTCAGTCGCCACCTCACTCCCCGACCTGCTCACAGTTCGGAGGTTTTGGCTTTGAACCCAAACACCCTGACGGAACTTCATTTGTATTCGCTTGTTTGACTTTAGCGGCGATACAGCTGATGATAAAATGGGAAAAGTCACACAGGGGGTCGACTGTTTAGTGGATGTGTGCCCACCTGAGTTCCAGCGTACAGTTGGACTGCCTGCCTAATATTTCTTTAGCTGAGAATTGCCTCGGTACAAAGAACACATAAATGCACATTTGTATGCACACACACAAACACACACACACATGTATGTACAGCCACAAACATTCATGAGCACATACACGCACAAGAACGCATTCGCATATATGCACACTCGCATTCAGTACCTTAGGTACTTTCTATGACTGTAAGAATCTGTGCGAATCCATTCCTTCTTCTGATAAAATGCAGTGATTTGTTTCAGGAAATTCTCCCTGGCTCAGAGACCGAGTGATCCTGCTGTACGGGCGGCCTGGAGCTTAGGAGGTGAGATCTTTACCTGAAACTGGGAAGATATGGGCAGCATATGCTCCCGTTTGGCCACTATAAGATCAGTGTAGCTGTTTGGCCCTTAAGTGAATCCCTTAACACCTTATTGTTCCGGGCTCAATTGGTCCATGCTTAATCTGATCAACTGCAGGTTACTCCAATTAAAAGTATGGGCTAAAGAACTGTGATATCAGCTTGTTAGCCTGGCATGTGCTGCGCTGTACAGGACTTCATTAAATGGGTAGGTGGTTGAAGGACATTGATGTTTACAGGGGCATTAAACAGAACTATTACTGTAAACTGCACTGTACAGGACAGGGCGGAAAGATCAGGTTTAACTTTGTTAGTCCCCCACTGAGCAATTGTCCAAATGGCTCAGCAGATTTAGCGATGGAAAACCTCGCTTGAAGGAGGATGGACATTGGTGGACCAATCAGTGTTAAGGCCTGAACATCTTTTCATTCAGTTGTGCTAATCTAGGCCTCGGCCTCTCTCTCTTTCTCTCTCTCTCTCTCACACTCTCTCTATCTCCCTCTTTGTTTCTCCTGTTCTCTCTCGCTCATCTAGTGGACTCAATCCCAGCTTTGCAATTCATCAAGTTTACAATCACGCTGATTCCACTTTTTTCAGTAACTTGTGTGTCTTTTAGAGGTATTGGCCACTTTACCAGTTAGGAGCGTTCTTAAGGAGTTAAGACGGCTCCAAAGAAGAGTTCAGCTAAAAGGGAGCCATCTTAGGCTAAGAGGGAATCTGGGAAACGCGTTTGCTTCTTACTGGAGCCTTAAGAAGCATCTAAAGAAGCTCTTAGCGCTAAGATCTTGTTAAATGAATCTGGGCCATTGTCTCCTTAATTGTTTTGTTGTCATGTGCGCTGTCCCTTATCCAGGCGTCATCATTGTTATCCCTGTTCCCTTGTGTTCCTGTGCTGTATATACGTCTTATTTCTGTGTATGAGAGTTGCAGGATTGTCTCTGCTATATGCCCTTGGCAACCAGTTAGTTTTTGTTTTCTAGTTTTGAATTGCACTCCTGTCTTCGGAAATCATCGTAACTTTTATAATTGTGAAATATGCAAGGACTCTTTGGAGCTTTATTAATCGAAACAAACTCACAAACCATATTGTTGGTCCCCAGGATTGGAATCGTGTTCCTGTTAATCTGACTCTCCAGTTTGCTTGCCTGCCCCGTCAATTAGGAACACCTCCCAAATCTTCACCGGCCTCTAGGATGGGGACTGCGTTCCTCATAAACCCTTCAGACCAGCTGTCGGACAGTCCTGCTTTGGCCGAGGTGAACACCATCAGGCTTCTGCCCCGCGATGCCACTGGCTGGCCATAGACACGCCCATCACCGTCATCACTCTGTACCGCCTAAGCTGGACTAGGCTCGTCCTGTTCTGGGCTTTGGCCCTTCTCCTGTGGTTATCAACAGATATCTTCAATGGATTATTCGTAAGGCAGCTGTCCCAGCACACCTGCTGAATGAGGGTCTGTTCTCACCCATGTCCCCCCCATTCCCACTTTATCCATCCAAGGATTTTCCGAAAACCTTGACGAGGTTTGGGTTTCCCTGTGGTTAATGTACGAAAGTCTGCTAGGCTTGGAGAGGAAAAACAAATGAAAGTATCAGGGGTTTATTTGAATCTCTCAATCCAACATTAACGCTGGTAATAGGAGGTAATGATTAGATACACATGGGCTCTCTGCTTCGCTCCGTTTTTTAAACTGGAATTTTTCACTTTATATTTTTGTAGGTGGTCAGTTAGCATCCTGACAAGACCCCAAGGTCTCATTAAATTTACCTTAGCAGTGTATACGCAATATGTATATTGGTAGAGGGCCATGGCGGGTACATATCAAACGGAACTTGCCGCTGAATGCCAGAAAAGACACTTATCGAGTCCGTTTAATGAATGAGAGAAATTAGATGTCACATCTGTTAACATTAGCGCAGCCTGCTAGACCCGTTAGCCTGAGATTTGATCCAGAAACGTCAACAATTTTCCGCAGAATTCAACCAGAACTAAAGTGAAAAATGCTCTCAGGAGGCCGTTTTCGATAATCGAAAATGAGCATGCGTAAAAGTGGAGGCCATTGAGAAACATTTCCGTTGAGTGAAAATGCAGAAGGTTATGCAAACTAACACCTGACGCCATTCGTTTACAGGTTAAATGCTATTATGCTATAATGTCAGCAGATCAGAATACTATTCACTGCCTTACATCTGGTGCGCTGGGGACGTCTGACTCCAGATGATGTGGAAAGACAATTTAAGACCTCCAACTTTTATGAGGATCAGATTTCAATTCACTCAGGCCCACCAAATACTGCTGAGTTCTTAACACCGTGTCTGGCTAAGTCATTAAAGACAGGCAGTGATGAAACTGAGGTCACAAATGTGTTGCAAACCTATGAAATGCAAATATCTAATCAAGCAGAATGCTTAGACCCTATGCTTGGGGCAAAGAGCTCTACGTATTGTTTCACAGAATTAACACTTTCATTGACATCCATCCATAGCTTCTTTTTGAGATATCCTGTTAACTGATGAATGAACAAACTAATGAAATTGCTCATGAACTTTGCGAAAATTCAAAAACACAAAACAATAGCTGCCGGATAGCTCACAAGGTTAAGGCACTCCGTTGCAGTGCAGAAGTGACTATCACGTTGCGGGTTCGAGCCCCGGTCATACCAGTCGGCAGCTTTTTCAGCGTAGCGCACAATTGGCCATCGCGCTACAGGGTTTCAAATTGAGAAGGGCATGTCGGGTAAGGGAAAATAATAAACAGCTTTGTTCGTTGCTCCAGCGCCTCCTGTTGGCCAGACAGGCGCTCGTCAGGAAGATTCTGGGTTTGTTCATGTCAGGGTATCCTCCACCCTCGTTCTGAACTTGCGCAGATTCAACCAACGAGTGTATAAATGAGTGCATTCAAAAAGAATATGGAGACAGAATGAGAGAGATAATGAGCCATGTTTAATCAACAAAGATGAGGACCGCTGAGTTCATTATCTATTATGATCTCTTGTTCTGAGACTCCCAAGACACTGTCAAGCTGTGGTGACGGCATGTGGTGATCGGGCAAGACATCGAAATGACTTTGAACATTGTTTGACGTTTTGATTTAATGGTCTGGACTTGGTCTGATTCTGGTTCGCCCTGTCAATACCCTGTTTTGGGGTGATAAAGTCATCTTTTCAAATGTTTTAATGCATTTTGTGTCCTGGATTAAAACCAATGACGTAAACAACACCTGGGATTGATGTTCCGTTTTTACATTTCACACGCAACGGTCAAAATCAAGTGTCGCTTGACTTACTTTGCTGATTATATATCATTATGGATTTCAATTAGGCGAAGGACTCTTTTGCCTGCTGTCGTTGCTAAAGCAGTCACTGGTCTGCATTAACCTTCTTCGGAAAGAGCTCTGAGCTGGCATTGTCAGAGCCCCAGGCCATTGCCACTACTAAAGACAAAGCGCAGTGGAGGTAATGAGAGAACGTCAGTGATTAATAACACACTGCTCTGACAGCCCTCCCAGTGACAGGCCAGTTGGATCCGAAAGAAAGCGAGTTCATCAGGAAGGAAAAAGTCCGCCTCTTATCGAGAGAGCTCACTTCGAACCTCGGACAGGATTCTCAAGCTCGATATTTACAGTGACTACTTCCCCTCTCTGGCAGGTGGCCCATGGGAAAAAAAACTTAAAGACAAACATGGAACAATGGGCTCTGGGTAACGGGGTGCCACGGTGACAATAGGGCCACGACTCCCACAGTTCCTGCTCTCCATTGCATTAATGACACTCGTGTGTCCAGAACACAGGACTGACCTGTTGGGACGAGGAGAGCACAGTTGCTTGAGTGACAGTGACATGATTTTGAACTGCTGTCATCACTTCATGGTTGATTTTATATGCATGTAAAAACCTTCAAAGATCATTTCTTAAGTAACACCCTTCAGTGCAGACCATCCACATCCACACTGAGTGACCCTGCAGTACTATAAAATTCTAATGCTGTCCACACACTTACGAACCTCACTTTATACGTAAATGTTATATGTAACTGCCACGAGAGGTACATTCGTTGTCTATGGCCCCTGGAACCTGGAACCTGCTGTCTGGGTCATGTCCCAGAAAACCAAGTGACACAGGAGTTTCAATCCACATTCGGGGTTAAACTCAAAAGTACTGCAGAGCATTTTTACTCATTTTACTCATCTTTTACTTATACACTCAAAAAATGAAATGTTAGATGTTCTTAATAATGTTACAGCGCCCTCAATAATTATTGGCACCACTGGTTAAGATGTGTTTAAAGCCTTAAAATAAATTCAATTTTTATTGCAGAAGCATACTCTCACACTGAAAATTGTAGAAAAATGTAACCTTCAACTCAAGTGAATTTTAAGGGGGAACAAAATCCCTGACTAAGAAATAATTATTTTTCATAACATCACCTGTTCCTCAATTATTGGACCCCTAACAATTCCTAGGAAATAAATGCAATTGAAGTATTTCTGTCATTTCTACAGTAGTTTACAAAGTTGATCAGAGTATCTAGGAACATTTAACTTGTAATTCATCACTTCCTGTTTCCCTGGGGTATAAATATGATGTGACACAGAGGCCATTTCTCTTATCCACTCTTCAACATGGGAAAGACAAAGGAACACACCATTCAAGTAAGGCAGATGTCTGTCGACCTTTACAAGTCAGGCAATGGCTACAAGAAAATAGCCACTCGTCTGCACCTGCCCATATCTACTGTCAGAGGAATCATTAAGAAGTTTAAAACAACTGGAACAGTGGTAAACATACCTGGACGAGGAGGCAAGGTTATTTTGCCACCACGCACAGTGAGGAGGATGGTAAGAGAAAAAGTTCTCCAAAGCTCACTGTTAAAGAATTGCAACAAATAGTAGCATCTTGGGTTCACAAAGTCTCCAAAACAACCATCAGGCGTCTACATGCCAACAAGCTGTTTGGGAGGCATGCATGGAAAAAACCTTTTCTCACTCACAATCATAAATGCAAACGTCTGGAGTTCGCTAAGCGATACTGGGACTTCAACTGGGTCAGATGAGACCAAGATGGAGCTTTTAGGCAACAAACACTCGAAGTGAGTCTGGCGGAACACAAAAGATGAGTATGCAGAAAAGCACCTCATGCCCACTGTGAAGTATGGGGGAGGATCGGTGATGCTGTGGGCCTGTTTCTTTTCCAGAGGCCCTGGGAACCTTGTTAGGGTGCATGGCATCATGAACGCGATGAAATACCAGGACATTTTAAATCAAAATCTGGTGCCCTCTCTCCGAAAGCTGAAGATGGGTCGTCACTGGGTCTTTCAACAAGATAATGACCCTTAACATGTGGCCAAGTCTACACAGAAATGGTTCACCAGACACAGAATCACGCTCCTCCCATGGCCATCTCAGTCTCCAGACCTCAACCCATTGAAAACCTGTGGAGTGAGCTGAAGAGGAGAGTGCAGAGTATTAACATCAGGAGTGCTAATAATTGAAGCATTGATTACTAAAACCCCACAAATCAAGTCAAGTCAAGTGTGACTTATGGGGTTTTAGTAATAGGTGCTTCAATTGTGGCACACATGATTTGATGTAAAATAATTATTTCTTATGTGGGATTTTTTTCCCACGGAATAAATGCACTTGAATTAAAGGTCGGATTTTCCTCTTTTTTTCATTGTATTCCTATATTATTTAGAAAAAAAGTGAATTTATTAGAAGCTAAAGAAGACATCTTAACCAGGGGTGCCAATAATTATGGAGGGCGCAGTATGTCAACCGGTTCCAAGCAATTTCTTTGCGTAACTTTCATGTGACTTCTAACATTTGTGGCCAGTTTGATTAGTTGAATTGATTGGAATGAACTTAACTCAGTTATGTAAAACCAGTTGACATAACATAAGTTGACATTATGTAAATCTAACATCTCATAACGTTTCAATTTTTTTGAGTGTAGTTTGTCCATTCACAGTCTTTGGTTCAACTATACACGTTAGCATTTGTGATTTCGGGAGACGCACCCCAGGTCGATTGTACAGTAATTGCAAACCTGCCCCATTGCTGTTATGTGTTCTCTCAGAGAGGCCGTCCACCTGTGCACATGACCCCTCATGAGAGGAGCTCAGGCGGCTTCAACAGATGGTCCACTGTGCTCACAGCTGCACAGTCAATGCACAGCGTTGGTGGATTGCACATTTTTCACTGGCATATCTCAAGTACTCAGTTGAAGAGAAGAGTTGATTCGGCTGTTGTACCTATTAAGTGGGAGAGACTGAACATAATCTCTCTTATGACCAAAAACTGTGCAAAAAACTGGCAGTCATCGATTTATAAAAGGCACGGGCTGTGATGCAATGTAAAAGGGCCCTGTTTCCACCACAGAACTTTTTTCCCTGAAGGGTCAGGCCTTGCCAGTATCCGGGTGTTGTGTTAGCGAGAGCACAGCGGTCTCCCAACAGAAGTCGGCCGATTTGGGAAGTGGTAATGAAACCAAATGGTGTGTGAAATGTTCGCGGCGGCTCTGGGCTTGATCGCCGCGGAGCGAGGGTGGAGGTGAGAGAGAGGACAAAGGGGGATGTGGGGAGTGGGGGTAAACCAGGTCATCGTGAGACCGATGTAAATGCCTGGATATTTTTAGGGTCACAATGCTCAGGAGAGACAGACAGACTGTCCTGTGGGCTGCGACCGACCGACCGCACTTTAATGTCATGGTTTAACGCGGGGAGGCAGCCAGTGCGCGTATAAAATCGGACTAATTCTGTCCCGAGGCCACAGTATGTCTGAACAGTACATTCAATTCTCAGGAGGAATTACACTAAACGTCATGCTTATGTTAACAAACAGCCCTTGCAGTAATTTGGCATTAACTACAGTCAAGCAGCAAGCAACGCTGGATTTGATGGAGAGATAGGATTTCAGCCTATCTGGACCCAGTCCGTCTGATTTGCCCCACATAATTGTGAAGTAGAGCTTCCCTGGAGATTCGTTTTTGCCCTTATCAAAGAAATGTCTGCCCTGGACAATTTAATGGAATAAATATATTTCCCTCAGATTAGCCTGGGTGGTCCCTGGCTTAGACCCGACTGATGCTGTGCCGCTCCCAGAACAAGTCGAAACGCAAAAAGGTAATGAAGGGTTAACTCCCTGCTGAGCTAGCAATCCTGTAACCCTGTTAAAACGCCTTAATTTCATGAGAACATCGTCTGTGGGCTTGGCTGCTGAGAGAAGAAATTGATTTCCTGATAACGTTTTGGTGGAGATTTGAGTTTTAGTAAGAAGTATAATTGGTTAGTTCTGCATTAACTTGATAATGTAACATAAGATTCATTTTGATCATGCATTTGTCATAGTAATACTACTACTACTAATAATAATACAACCAGCCGTGATTCAGAAAACCGTTCTTATAGGGTCAGCAAGAATTCGCCATAGAGTCCTATACGTTTTAGGGGACTTGTTGTCACCTGACACTAAGACAAAAAACCAGTAATTGAAGCACCTATTACTAAAACCCCAAAAGTCACACTTGACTTGACTTGACTTGTGGGGTTTTAGTAATCAGTGCTTCAATTAACATCCTTTTACCGTGAAAATGCAGATAATAATAATAATAATAATAATAGGCAATTTGAATATCTCTCAAATAAATATATCTCCACTCAAATAAAATTTAAGAAAGTTAAGTAATGAAGTAATGATAAAAAAGTAAATGGGAATGAGAATTTTAATGCTGTTATGTTCTGTTCTTCATGAGAATTAGTGGATTTTAATAAGCCGAATAACTTGCTCCCCCCCCGCATCCCACCCCCCCCTTTTTGGCTTCAAATATAAAGTCATCTGAGGCGTGTTGCGGCAGTCAGGGTCCCAGACGTCTCCATAATGCCAGGATGTTTACTCTGTTTGTACAGCAAGGAAAAGCCGTGTGAAACAGAAAATAATGGCAGAACTACAACTAGTTCGTTTATATCATCCTCCCTCGGAACAGTTAGAGGGGCCACATCAGAAAGGAGAAATTCCTCTTTGGCGGCTGTACTGAGAACAAGTCACAGATGACACATATATAAAAATAAAATGATTATGTTACGATTTTAAACACAGACATTTCTGACACAAACATCATGATGACAAACCAGTCCTTTGAATAGCTTAACCATGAAATGGTTAAAATTTACATAGCAGCCATCAATCTACAAGGCAGCTCCACATGGTCTTCTGCAATGCAACAAGTTTCACTCTTTATTGTTGCGTCACTCTTTTTTTCAAATTCTCTTTAAAAATATATTGGAAGAACAGCTCAAGGGGTCTTCAGGATAAAAATTTCAATTTTTTCCCCCCCCGAAAATTTCAATATTTTTGATTTTCACGTAATATAAATAAAATGAATAAAGGAAAGCAGTGAGATGCCAGTAAACACCAAGAATCTGTTTCTCCTCGGCCTCACTTGTTACTTATGACTTTAAATGCAAATGCCCAAATATCACAATTTCAACTGATTTTCAACCTTCTGGCATTCATAAAATCATTCATATTCATCTAATTGACTTGAAATTTGGACTGAAGTTATATCTGTTGGAGATCTATGAAATGACCAAGGATTTTCCAAAGTGCATCACTAGGGGGTTAATTTTGAAAATGAAGCAATTTGATGATGGCGATTTTTCGTTATGGTTACATAACAGAGCTCATTAAATATTCATAAATTTTCTAAACAAAAAAATCCTATGTCATTTCATGGAACTATCTTAAACCTTTAATATGAGACTAATTTGAATAAAATCTGACCATGGGTTATTGAAATATCAGTGCCACTAAATATCTTCAGATTTTGTCATTAAGGTGCCGTTTCCATGGCAACCATGTAAATTGTTATCGAAATACTACATTTTATGAGGTTAAACTCATGTTGAGTATGTTTATTTCTTACTTTTTACATTATTATGGTTATTTCTACACTTTGCCCTGAAGCCAGGTTTAATGCTTTTTACAAATGGTTTATACGGTGAGAAGTGGAAACCATTATGATTTGTTCGTAATGGTGTTATTGTTTTGTTCAGCTGGGACAGCTTTTAATTTTTTTCTGTTAATGTAATATTTCAGGTGGTATGCTTCAGATTATGACCAGTTCCTTCCCTTCTCCATAAACTTCTCTTCCCATCATTCAGGTACAAGTTGATCTTTTTCTTGTCGGTCCAAAGCATGTAGTTTCAGAGCCAAACAAGCTTTAGATTTTTTTATTTGGCAAACTTCCACTTCTTAAGGTTTATCGATCTCGTGGAAGCCCATCTGTGTTTACTCTGGTTAAGTCTCTCTGGACTGCTTTCTGTCTTCTCCAGATGGCCAAATATTAGGAGGACGTTCTTAATCAGGCTAGCAGTTGTGTAGGTTTATCTTCATCAGGGAAAGAACACCACAGGTGTTCTTCATGGTCTTCTGGGCCTTTCAGATGTTCCTGAGCTTACCAGAGCATTCATTCCTGTCATGAATTTATGACTAGCTGATTTGACCACACCGGATATTTGCTATTTTTTTCTGATGGGTTTCTTTCGGTTTTTCAACCTAATGATGACCTGCAATGTTAAATATTTAGGGACCTTTCATAACCTCATCCGTGGCTACGCGTCCTCAGCGAGAACAGTCAATATACGTGCCTAATATTTAGGGTACATACATTTGACGTCGGTAGCTTCATACAAGCTTGTGGGACAGTGTGGGTCAGATGTCTGTCCGCACTGCATCCGTGCAGATATGGGTTCCATTTTGCGTCGCAATGCGAACCTGTGCTAACGCTCAAAGTGAAGCTCCTGAACAGGCCAGACTGAAACAAACTTGGCCCCAGCCAAGTGCGGAGAGTTCATCTTTTGAAATAAAGAAATAAATTCACGTCAATTATCCCAGTCTTCATATTTTCTACTCCACCAGTTTTGCAGCCATGCTCAGTCAGTAACGATTTAATTCATTTTCCCGAAGAAAACGTACAAGATTGGTGATGAACCATGCATTTTCTCTTTCTTTTTGTGATGTAAAACTCTCTGATTCGGTTTCCTTCGCAGTTCGCAGCACCAGAGACCAGAGTAGGACGTGAGTGGGAGGAGTTGAACAGTGACGTATGCAGGAAACTGTAACCCGGAAGTTTATGTTAACAGCAACATTCGAGGTCAGCCAGAGACTCATCCTTCAGCTTGCTACTGTAAGTGTTTTTTTCCCCATTATCCCTCATGGAATTTCATAATTCACGTCCAATAATATATTAATCATTCATTTTTAACAGTAGCAAATAGCACCGACCTTGCATTGTGCCGCCAGAGCTGTTTGATTTCCTGCTAAACCAAAGATTCCCAATGTGTTGACATGTACTGCGCTAACGACAGGCAAACTTACTCTTCTAATCTTTACCAGCTCGCTCGCTCAGTCGTGTGTGATTCGCGCTGATGTATAGAAATGGTTGAGTTCATTTTTGTTATTGCTGGATGTAGACTTAAAAGGCAATCAGAGTAAAGCTGCTTTCACACCGGACGCGAAACGAATTTTTTCACACCACATATTACATTCGAAGTCAATGTAAATATGCGAATATTCGCGAAGCGCCTGTATTCGCGTCTTTGCATTGACTTTGAATATAATCTGTCGTGCGTAAAATTCGTTTCGCGTCCAGTGTGAACGCGGCTTAATGCCTCGTGTTTCCCTGCTCGCTCTCCCGCTAAGTTGTCTGGTCAGCAGAATTTTCATCCGCGTATCCGAAGGAAACTGACCCACCCGTTGCGTTTTTGGAGGCTGGAAATGAATGCGATGACACTGTCGAAGCAGTTGTTCAACTGCTGATATGATGGTCAGCTTTTCTTATTCGATAACGATAAGGGAGCTGAGCTGTTAACACAGCGGATGATGGTCAGCTGTCACAATTACAGTTTTATACGAATATTTGCAAGATAATGACCCGACATGGTCGAATACGAAAACCATCCGTAAGCACTTTCCTTTATCAGCTTTCCTATGTTAATAAGTTATTTTTGATAATTAAGAAGTGTTCTCGCTGGCTGAAAGTCAGGAGTGAGTGTTGAGGAATGAGTTGTCGAGGAATTTAGAATAAACCAAATTTCCGAAATTGTGTCCTAACTTTGCTGCCCTGCTGCAGGAGAGTGCCGTACAATTCAGAGCTGAAATCATTTCTATAGTTTTGCCGAATATATTTAAACACTTCCATGGTGTTAAAAACATGTAAATAACTAGAAAAGCACTCGGAGAGCGCAGTCCTCCGCCAAGCATAACATTTCCCTCCATATTGCGACTTCCACCAAAGATATTAGTCTTACATTTATTTTAAATTCATTTTTAGATTCCTTGACCATGAAAACATGGCAATTTGATTCATAATGCTATATCAATATTAGTTCCACAGCGTCTTGGCCGTTTAAAGATGTCGGTTGCATGTTTCTAGCTTCATTTGTTTTTTTTTTTTTTCTTATGATGCAAGATTTCCCCTCATGTTGTGATCTACACATAAATATTAGTCCTACATTTATTTCATCTATTTATACAGATTCCCTGACCAAGAAAACACACCATTAGCAACTGAATTCATGATGATATCAATTTTAGTTCAGTAGTTATTCTTGAAAAACTTATTTTCCGTAATGGTGGTTTTCTTTTGGATCTAGTTCCCTGGCTTTTGAAGATCCAGTAAATCCGGTGACACCTTCCTAATTCTGCAATATCTTGGCTATATAATGGTGTTTGTCGCATGTTTGTAGCTTCATTTGTTCTCTTCCTATAATGAAAGTTCCGAAGGTCCCCTACTTTCGTATCCTGGGTCATAGCATCATAGTATCCGGAATTATTCCATTTTCAGGATCAGTCTGTGATATATTGTAGAACATGTTCAAAACTTGTCCTGTAATTTTTTTCCAAGTGCCCTGACCATTTTTGGTGGAGGTATATGCATAAATGTCGAAAATGGCCCTATCTCCCACTGTTAAAGAATCCTGTAAAAAATTCCTGGATCCAGACAGAGATCCGGATCACTTCCAAAATCTAATCATTTCTTCCTTATACCAATCAGTACAATCCCTGAAAATTTCATCAAAATCTGTGCATAACTTTTTGAGTTATTTTGGAAACAAACAGACAAAGAAACAAACAAACAAACAAAGAAACAAACCCAGGCAAAAACATAACCTCCTTGGCGGAGGTAATAATACCGCAACCATAGTGTGCATTCTAAATAACAAATTTTTTTGATTTTTTTTGGAAAAAGACCTTTATTCAATCTACCAAAACCACAGGATGACAGTTAATGACAGTCTTGAGACTTTTGCTATATGTTTTTATACATGTGAAGATTGTTTGTTGCAAATTTCACTTTAAGTATCAAACTGGTTCTATTTTAAAAAATGCAAGAAACATTTGCCAATTCCAAGGAAAAACGCACTAATAAAATAAACAAAAACATGCATTAAGTTGTGATATTTGTACATTTGCATCAAATTTATAAATTTTATTTCTACTTGTACTCTGTTCTCTGTTTACATCAGAAAGATAGAGTGAAGTGTAAGGTCTGTCGTGCTGGTAACATAAATGTATATCATTATCATTAAATGACTAAATCTCTTTCAATATCACACACGTTTTACATATCCATTTTGCTAATTCATACATACATGTGTATACATTTTACACAATTTTCTCTTCATAGGGACTAATTATGTATGCAGCATGTTTTATCCTTCACTGAATATTCAAATATTCTGGAAGCAGAGAAAAACCCTAATTCAGATCCTCTGGACATAAAGTGTGGTGACGGGCACCTCTGCCTTGAACATTCGGTGCATCAGCCACACGGATGATATGTTGTCTGGGCCCCCTGCAGTCATCTTTCCTTGACATTGGTGGCCAGGAAAGGACTGCTGGATCTTCTCATAAAATTTACTGGCGCATCAAAATGTTCATCTAATTTGTACTTAATGTTTCCAACATACAAATTTGCATCATGCATACAGGCGATGTACCAGCCAGCCTGGCAATCTTGCCACATATTGTCAGTTTCTCTTAGCTCACCAATGCAAACCATTACCAGCATGATAGACCTTACTCACAACTCGATATTTCTAATGCAAACTGAGAACACGGCATACTTTTTTATAGCATAAATTTAATGCAAATGTACGAATTTTACAACATCATGCATATTTTTTGTATACTTTATACATGCGTTTTCTTTAGAATTGGCAAATATTTGTTGGAATGAAGGTCTTTTTCCAAAAAATCAAAAAGATATGTTATTTTAAATGCACACTATGGTTGTGGTATTATTATTTACATGTTTTTTAACACCATGGAAGTGTTAAAATATATTAGGCAAAACTATAGAAATGATTTCAGCTCTGAATTGTACAGCACTTTTTTGAAAGCAAAGTTTGAAAGCAATTTCAGATTTTTTTTTTCTTCCATTTTTGGTGCTCTCTGGACAATTAGGGTTAAAACAAAGGCCTAAATTCATGGCAGAAATGGAAAATTCAGCAGAAGTTGCCATTGTATTAAAAAACTCAACTCTGTAGCTTTAGCAGAATGCTGCATATGCTCCTTTGAACACGGACGAAAGTCAAATTTTCGATAAAAGAAAAAATAGCTGAAATATTAAGATGGCCATATCTCTGAAACTATTGCTCTGGTTGACCTAAAACTTAGTACACATTCATTTCTCTGGTAATACTACATATAGGATTTTTTTTTGAAATTTTTTGAGATGGTGACCTGGGGACCCCTGGTTGATTTGGCATGGAATGACCCAAATACATTAAAAAAAGGATACAAATGGATACATAAATGGCTTAACTCATTATTTTTTCCAGTAATGTATGTATAATTACTGATTATATTGTACATATATTGATCAAAGCTAAAGTAATCAATTGAACAGATATTGATCAAAGCTACAGAAATCAAATGAACAGATAGTGATTAAATCATCCGACTAGATATTAATTAAAGCTGCAGAAATCAACTGCTTATGTGTTTGTAAACTGCTCGTGTATATGTTTGTGTTACTGCTGCTTACACAATATGGTTACTGATTATGATTATTGATTTAGTGATGAATATGATGAGTAATACTTAAGTATGATCCTCAAAAGTTGATCATGCCGTAAAGTAAACAAGCCCGAAGTTACCGTCTCGATTTAAATAAATTACCTAACCCACCCTGCTGTTTAGCTAATATTTATTTTTGGGTTTGATGCTGAACTTAGCCGAGAAGATAATGATTTGCAGCCATGTTTATTTTCAGAGGAGCTGTGTCTTTATATTGTTGTGACATGCTTTGGCAGTATTGTGTTTAATAAATATTTGATTTGCAAATACCCTCGGAAAACTCCAAATAAAACTGCAAAAACTTAAACTAAATTTGGTATGGTTGGATTTTTTTTCCTATTTATTTATTTATTTATTTAACTGCTGTTCCTATGAGAGGGTTAATGGTAAAACATGGAAGTAAATCTCGTCTTATACATTTACGGTGTGATAATAGCTGGTTCGGAGAGGAGAGAAGTTGATGGAAGTGTCTCAAAACATTATAATAGCCACGATTACGCACAAAATAAAAATAATAATAATAAAATAGTTGTACACAGGAACATTTATTTCTCCCTACCTGTGCATAAGGTTTGGCTGTACAAACTACAGAATGCATTTAACGCTTTTGTGTGGCGACATTCTGCCGAGCACAGTGCGAATGGATGAAGGTTTTAGAAAAAGAAAAATCTCTGTGTCACCCCAGCCCTCTGAATGCATTTGCTGGAATGTTCTAAAGCTGTGGGTTTACTCACACAGTCCGAGGAAGCAGAGTCACATCAGTGTTTATGGGTCCAGTCCTTTGTGAGGAGCGGGATAAAGGGCTTAGAGCTGTGATATAAACGTGCGTGTGCCGCGTGGAGCCTTAAAAATAATGTTTCCGGTATTCCTGCTATTTATAGTTTGTATTTATGACATCATCTTACTACTTTACATTACTGCAGCCATGTTTTTGCTGATACCCTGATAATACCATCATTTCAAGTAAAGTTTATCAAAAGTTTTTTTTTATCCCTCAGCCTGACTGGGTATTGCTATCCTTCGTGCGGTTGGGCGGGCGGCGGGCGGGCGGGCGGGCGTCTCCAAAAACTTTGACATCGGGCTGAGGGGTATTTCGTGCATTGCACGGCTATTTTTTATTTATTTTTTTATCCTCTGCTGCCGCGGTATTGAGCGGCGCAGGGGACATAGTGCTCAGCTCCGTCTGTCCATCTGTCTGTCTGTCTGTCACATCCCTTTGTTTTGAACGCAATATCTCAAGAATGGTTTGACCGATTTAATTCATATTTGGCTTCAATGTGTTTTAGTGTGATACGCCAACCCCAGTCGATTTCCGGGACGGGGGGGGGGGGGATTAAAATCACGAAAAGCACGTGCAGCACTCAGAGATGCTCTTTAACCCTTTCATGCACGGAGGTCACTACAGTGTTCAGCTGTTTAAAAGTCTTTTTTTCTCTGTATATGCCTGCAATTTTGGGCACTGCTGCATATTAGTAAAATAATCCTGACTGAGTTAATTCATGCATGAGAGGATTAAGAGCCAACAAGCCCTTGATTGTGATGCGATTGGAGCCTCCATCAGTTTTCTTTGACAGCGTGAGCATTACCTCATAAATGTTCCTCTGAAGCATCTTTGGCACTGAGGTGTGCCATCGCTTCATCAGTCCCCATCTTCTCTCAGGCACTTGGAGCCTAATGAAGTCAAGTTCTAACATTCACCTATTCAGCCCAAATTTGTTTTTACCTCCTTCCAACTTCTGTAATCCAAATTGCCGCATGCAGTGAGGATTAGATTGGCATAATGATGGACAAATATGTGTTTTATTAGTGGACATGATGCAACATGCAGCGATTGTGGAGTTTAGCAGGTGCTAGTATTTCAGAAGGAGGTTCCCTTATTAAGGCTAAATGCAGCTGTTGTTGCTCAATGATGTAAGGTATCAAAATCAAAGCTGCTGAAAACCTACCATGCGGCAACTTGTTTAAAAGAGCTCCCGCAGGGAGTTCGTTAAACAAGTTGTCACATGATAGATTTCCAACTGCTCAAGAAAATGTAATTTATATACTTTAAAAATTTACGGCTGCCATCTATGGGTAAAGATGTGAATTGATTTGACCATTTGGCTGATCAGAGGCAGTTTTGCTGTGATGGTAAAGGTGCTGTGGTGATCTACCACCAGTTTAAAGCCAGGTTATTCCAGCATTGCTGTATAACCGTTTATCGGACAGTCAGCCTGGGCAGTTTCTAAGCTCTGGTTTTACGCCGCTTGTTTTCTGTCCATGGACACATCAAGGTTTACCTTTAATTCTGGTGTGCGTTTTTGGTATCTCTGTTTTTTTTTCTTTTAAATATTTCTCTGTTCAACTTTAATCCTTAAAAGCCTCCCATGGACTGGTGTTGAAAATGAGTGTTGTGCTATAAGCACTGCAGTGCATTTGGGACCTGTGTATATTTAAATATCACAGCATTGATGTCACTGTGTGTCCATGTCAAATTAAGGAATAAATAAATAACACTGCATCACAGGAATTTAAATCCTTTAAAATAAGGTAGTAGAGTCCAAAAGATGTTTCCTGAAGTAATACCAGCTGAGAAACCCAGGGACCATCCTTTCCTGAGACACACAGGGACTGATGTGTTCATGATTGCCTTCCAATTCACCCTCTTTCTGTCATGCATCTGAAGCACCTATATCTGCGACTTGCTTTAAAATAATGTTTGAAGCAGTGAGGACGCACCGTTTCACTCTTTAGTGCCTCTGTCCATTCCGTCCGCAACTCTTTCCTTTCGTTTCTCTCGTCTCGCTGATTAGGGAAGTTAAGGCTGTGAAGAGAAAGTGAAAAATGAGCGATTAGACTGAGCCCGTTGCCTCTTTTCTCTTTGACCTCAAGGTCACTGGATTTCACCCCCCTCACCATCACCCCTTGGTCCCAAAAGCTGGGAGCCCTTGTTCAGTGGCCAGTGTGAATGCTGTTACAGCTGGAAGATTAAAACGCCGCTGCTTTGGCTTGTTTGGGAAGCTTAGTGTTTGAAATCTTTTAATGTCACTTAAGCCAGCGAATGTTGTTCCATGTAAAGTTATGTCAAAACATTATTATTTTTTTTTTTTAACAGAACTGAAAATGCATTGTTCTGTAGCGGGTGCCACTGCTCGGTGGCATGACTGGGGGAGTCTGCATTAAGTTATTAGAGGTACGGTTTGGGTTGGAGGGGAGCCATCTCCACGTGAAAAAGCCCTGGTTCCAGCTCCGAGCCTTCCTGTCGCTGTTCCGTGTCCCCCGACCCGGCCCTTTGACAGATCGCTGGCCATTTCCTGCCTGCAGCACCAGCTCTAATTGGAAATTTGGGTGGCCCTGCTTATTTATATTGGTGCAGTGCGGTGGGTTGTATTTTCATGGCTCTTTTTCTCAGCCGATCTCGACAGAACGCCACAGAGGATGGGGGGGAGGGGTGGGACTCGAGCCCCCCGCACGATACAGTGTCAGTCGCCCCTCTGAGCTGCACCCCAGGCCGACTCTTGTGTTTCCACAGACCCTCTTTAAGGGTGGAGTCTACAGCCCTGGCTCAGCCATCTGCAGACGCCCTGAGATGCAAACGGCACCGCCCGTCTCGCAGCCGGTCCGAAAAGCGCTCTTTTTAAAGCGCTATCACCTCACGTATTACAATTTGCTCTTACGGCTGAATTGGTATTATGCTCCGCCTTATGCTTGGAGAATGTTTGGGAACTTTAATTTGTATGTATTTTATACTTTGTTTGTATTTCGACATTTTCTGATCCAGTTAAGGCACCTTCTGTTTTTCATGAGAGCATTTACAATGGCTACGAGAAACTAAGATGTCGCGCTGTTTGCACATTATGGATTATAATTATGGACTTTACGTTTTCACATTATGGTTTGGACCAAAGATGAATCTGCTATTTTTTTCTAAAGCAAAAAGTGTGGTTCTCTTCTCGAAAAGTGTTTTATCCAGTGAGATCCCAAGATTTTCGCCGATTCCAAATGCGTCCTGCTAAATTAGAGGGAAATGTGTATAAAAGGTTGTACAAGATATAGATATTTTCCATTTGATGTAATGCTGTGGCCATTAAAACGTGGCGTCCGGGTTTTGAATATTTCTCTCATTATAAGTGTGATGTAGTTTCCAGCAGATACAGAATATGTATGAGATATTGCCCCTCCAATATGGAAAAATGCTTTTTCTGACTTTGAACCTTCTTAAGAGGGAACTTAAGTGAAGAGTTAGAGATTAAGGTCTAAGTGAACTTTTCACCCAGCATACTCAATGCACTGCGAGGAGAAACGGTCTGTATTTGGGCTGGTAGGTGGTAATCGGTAGTGAATTTAAAGGGTCAGTTCATGTTTAGAGGGCAGAGCTGTTCGGAGGCCAGTTTGGGTTCGGCCCAGTAATGTTTCTGATGGTTCAGCCTTAAAAAATACGTTAGTAAATTCATTCTCCGTGGTAATGAGACAGAGTTTGTTTCCCAGCGGATGAACATGCAGTTGCTGACTGACCAGGACAAGGAAGGGAGGCAGTAATGCCAAACAAACAGCCTATGGAATCATGACAAACAAAAATAAACGATGCCTGGGATCGACCTGTGTTGGTGCAGCTTGTCATTGGCTGGATGATATGGAAGTTTTCTCGTTGGCTGAATGAGTCATTGGGATGAAAGCGGGCCCCTAGATCCGTATGAATTAAAAACAAAATTTCCTCAGGTGTGGCATGTGCATCGTGATAAAAAGCTAGTATGTGTGCCCATCATGGCAAGCTTTGAAAAGTAGGGGATGGCCTTGTGATTAGCCTCTTTTAGCATGCTTGCATTAGCCAATTAGCTAATTTTGTTCTAGTAATGCACTCCCAAGCGGCTCTGGTCGATCTGTGGTTCCCTCGTGAGGGACCCTGTTTTAGTCATGGTTTAGTAGGAAAAGGGCAGAACGAGAAGTCCGGTCCCTGGTTGCTGCAGAGCGTGTCGTATAGTCTGATCTCTGTGTTGAACAAGATGCGACTCATCATCCAGGGCTCTGTTCACGGTCATTAGGGTTTGTATCATGATCCATATCCTCAGTATTTTATTGAATAACGCTTTAACATAAAACACATGTATCACACGTGCAGTTGTACGGTGCGCAGATGTGATCGGGGCAGATGTGCATTTGTGAGTCAGATCTGCAGTAATCCGGTCCGCGTCAGGATTCGCAGTCGTACCTGCTGGTGCTTCAGAAGTCTCCGTTCACCCTAAAACAGGCAGGTACCTGTACTCAGGACTGTGCCAGACTGCGCCAGTGTCCTGCTTCAGTTTTTAAAGGGCATTAACCCATGTGTGTGTCTCAATGGCAGCGCCCTTTGCTGCTCAAACGAACACTGATGAATGACTGATGAGGTGGGGTGAGTGGTCATTGGTCAGATCAGTAACAGACCCCTTCGGTTATTCTCACCCGCCGCAATGCAGAACGGGCGACTTTGTATTCAGCAGCGTCCATCCATCTGTACATCCGTCTGTCCGTACGTCCCGTTTCTTGTTAACGCGATATCTCACAAACCGTTGCACCTAGAGTCTTCAAATTTGGTATCGGCCTACATTGGGGAATTGCGCAGACACCAGTTGATATGGATGACCTTGACCTTATTTTGAAGGTCACCATGACACTTTGACCGCTTTTCCAACTCTTTTTAAAGCGATATCTCGTGATCTGTTGCACCTAGAGACTTCAAATTTGGTACCAGCCTACATTGGGGCGTTACGCAGACACCAGTCGATATGAATGACCTTGAGCTTATTTTCAAGGTCACCACTTTGGCCACTTTTCAAACTTTTGTTAATACTTTGAAGTATGTGGTATTTACTGAAGCGGTATTTAATTAAGCGGCAGGGGACATGACCACCTTTGGTGGCAAACGCTTGTCTGTTTGATAAGCTGCACATCCACACCCGAATCCTTGTTCCCACGGAGGTCACCTTTTGACGCTCGGTCTTGGTCTGGTATTGCATTGGGTGGTTTACTCATCCAAACCCAGCCCGCACAACAATGCCCTGCTTCTTAGAAGGAAAATTTGGCCATTCTTTGATGGAGGGTTGTCCCGCTTCATGGTCTCCCGTAAATTTGATCTTTAGTACACTTTTCTGTGTAGTTCTATCTGAGAAGGGGTCAAAAGGTGTTATCTGCCCTGGTGCGCACTCTGCATTTCAACAGCTGTGGCGCTGCTGTTTGAAAGGTAAAGCCGAGCTGTGGAGTTTGGATAACGGATCCTTGATGGCGCAGTGTTTGTTTAAAGTGTGAGGTTTGAGCTGGTAGGGGACAGAGGTGTGTGCTTTTCTGAGCACTGAAAGGGACTCTGTGGACTGTGTGATCATTCCCATATGTGCTTACCTCTGCGACAGGTGAAACAGCCCTCGGCACGCTTCGCAGCGAGCCTCATAATCGTCTGTGCTTGAGCCCGGCCAGGGTTACCCTCGGCTGTGGGCTACTCCAGACGACATCTATTTGTTTTTCATGAATACAGCTTGGGTGGGGTTGGCGGAAAGTAATGATAAAGGTTTATAAACACTGTAATGTTGATCATTTTTACTCTCCGTTCAGAGAGGACAGTATTGCAGAGGAGCTCGTCCATCGGTCTGTCCTTCCTTCCATCCATCCATCCATCCATCCGTCTATCGGGATGGATTAGATTGTCGGGATTTTGTGTGTGAGCCGCCAGTCATGACCTTGATGGGGTTCGAAATCGGGTTATCGGGTCATTTCAGGGAAAAATACACCTCTGCTTTTTCTATATAATATGGGGCACATAAGGGGCTACAATTATGTGTGGGTTTTGTGCCAAGGTCGCGAGCTCAACAAGGTCAAGTCAAAGTAAAGGTCAAAAGGTCGTCATATTTTATTTTTAACCTACATCAAATCTAAGGCCAGATTTGGATTCCTTGGTGAATTTCCAGTCCAAAGACACCAATTTTATTGCGATAGCCCCACCGTTGGCTGAGATATGGTTGGTCAAACATCGGCCGGTACCCCTGTTTTGGCCGAATTTTGCCAGGTTGGGTGGGCTATAACTCAGGAGCCGCTGGTCGGATTGAGCTAATATTGGGAATTTCAGCTTTGCCAGCAAAAAACACCCTAGAAACCAAATATGAGCAAAATCGGAGGGGTTGGGGTGACAATTTTGATTTTTTTTTTGGGTGATTTGATACGGAATGACCCTATCACGGTTGCGGGGGTCTTTGATGACAGTGTTGTCTTCTGTTTGCATGGTAACACCGGCGTGTTTCAGACAGCGACAGTCATGTCGGTGATTTGTGGTCATGGCTGCATATCTTCGGTGCGTTAAGTTGCCGTTTATGTTCCCCCTGTAACTTGCGACTGTGTTCATGTGGGAATGTATGTGCGATTCACTTTCTGTTGTGCAGGCTGTTCGCCATGAAGAAAACCAATACAGACCCCCCCTCACCCTCACGCACCAGCTCCCATTACCGTCACCTGTAATGCACTGCATTCATGTACTTTATTCTCATTTTAAATATTTCTCACTCATGTGGCGGTATCATGCATGCTGAACTGTGGGAACCGTGTACTTCACCGCACTGGCTCCTGTAAAGGCAGGAACGGAGGGGGGGGGAATAAGTGTGTTGCTGAGGATGCAGCCATAAGCACTCAGTGAAAGAGTGAAAATATCACCTGCGGTGTTTGTTTAGTTGATGGTTGATGGTAAACTGCACTCTGGGTAATATCAGCCTTTGTTTCGGAGCTGGCTCTGTGCACTCATCCTGATACTCTTCATAGTACGCTTGGGATCCCCCCGGTCCACAGCAGGACCCCCCTCCTTAATGTTGGGACCCCCCCCCCACATTCCATACCGGGACTCCCCCATTCCTCCATGTGCTGTTCAAAGGCTGTTTGTGCAGGATGCGGGATGAGGAGGCTTTGTGTTTGGGCCTGATTGTGCTTCGCCCCTCGGCGGGGGGTAAATGTGCACGGGACGGAGGCCCAGGTCAGGTTGGGCCTTTGATTTGGGGTGTGGAGTCAAACCCCTGCCCCTGTGGTCAAAACAACACCAGCGTATATAAAAACAGGACCCCCATAGTCTAAGATGGGAAGGTGCAATGTTCTGCCAGCAGTGTCATCACAGTAGGAATTTTGCATCGAAATTGGACTAAAATTACATCAGGGCTCAGTTTAATGCATAATTTAAAACTGGAATTGGCAAAATCTGAAGAAATAAGACTTCTAAACGGTTTCATTACAGTATTAGAGTTTAACCTCTGCAGTTCTGTTGTAGAAGGTTAATTATTATACGGACCTGAGTCTATCTGCACGCATTTTCCCCGTTGCTCGTTCGACTGCACTGAAATCAGTGAGGGCGCTTTAAAAATCTAATCATATTTAATCTGCTTATGTGCTCTATAGTTTCAAAACAACTCACTCTGAGATGTTTGTCATATTTTTTATAATTTTAATGCTGAATTTGGATCTTGACATCCACCTTAGCCGAATATATCAGCCATTGCCATAACATTTTACTGAAAACTTTGTTCGGAGAAAATTTTCCTGATTTCTAAAGAAGCCCAGGTCTCTTCTCTGTACCAGTGAGCTACAGGGCACTTGGTCCTATTTTTTTTTTTTTAATTGCATTAAAGCAAAACAATCTGTCAGTTTACACATTGTCACTTGATTGTATTTTACTATTATATGTAAAATACAAGCCCTGACAATGTTTTCTAAAAATATGCAACAATGTGTTGGCCTTCCTCACCTGTTGAGATTCCAGTATCGTGCTTTTCTGAGGAGGAGGTTGGGATGGGGGTCAGAGAGAGAGAGAGGGCGAGAGGACGAGCGAAGGTCAGCACTCTTTAGGAAACAGGAGTCAGTCAGAGGAGAGTAGAGCTCTGCACTCAAGTATAAGGAATAAAATGTCTGTCGCTTGTGTTATTTTTCATGCTACTTTTAAATTCGTTACTGCCCAGAGTTTTCAGTCGTTCCTCACCACATGGCAACGCCTTCTAGTGTCTCACTAGCGTTTAAAACCATGCCTTTTGAAAATGAAAAGTAGCCCACATAAACTAATTTTAATTTTGAAGATGGAATACTAAATGCATTTTGGATGGTATGTTGCCAAAAAAGGCTGCATATTATCTGAAAGAGCCTGACGATGAAGCCGGTCCTGGATTACGTCATATTTTGTCAACTTTTATCGTGTTTTGCATGTTTGAAGTTTAGCGCAGGCCATTGAAGATTGCTAAATTGCCCAGTTTGCGGCCTCTTGCTTGTTTTTTAAGCTGATGCGCAGTGCCGTTTGCTGTGGAGCTGGTTAGCCGAGCTAGATCTGCCTCTCAGACGCCACTTTTGTGGTCCGTATCCATGTGCATCATTAGACAATTGTTTCCATCTGCTTGATGCGTGAGCTCGTGTCCGTTATAATCCCGGTCGTGAGTTTACGGTGAACCTCTTCCGGTGACATTCCGTAGCCACTTAAGTCTAATTGCGGCGTTTGGCGCGTCGCTCGGTTTGAAATCTCCACGCATGAGCGCGCTGGAAATTACTGCGCAGCAAAATAGCAATTGCCGGTTTCAGGTCATCCGCGGTATTCTTTCCACATGGAGAAATCGCTCACGCCACTTCTTTATCTTTCGAGGATGAGCACCGACTGAACCAGCTATGAGTCCTCTCTGAAATCAATGCTGTTTTTCTCTGAGAAAATGATTTTCTGATTGAGGTCCATGTTTGGAGGCGCCAGCATGACATTTCAGCTGTGTCAAACAGCACCTGCCCTTCGGGATTTAGGGTTTTGGCGAATAGTCAGTGGCTGGTTGAACACAGAAGTTTTTAAACATGTTTTCAAGGGAAAAACACATATCCAGTTTTGCACCTGGTAAAAATGGTTTATTCTTGACTGCATTTGAAGCACCATGTCCCAGGAAAATGGTTATCCAGTGTATGCAGTCTGCTGTATAATTTATTGCATAGTGACACTTTTTATCCCCCTGCCATATCACGCGGGGGCCGGGATATATTCATCAGTGCTGTTGTCTGGCTGTCTGTCTGTCCGTTCGTGGACATTTTGTTTTTGGAGCAGGGCTCATACACCGTTCAGAATATTTTTAACTAAACTTGTTTTGCGTATTATGCAGGTCCTAGATTGGTAGCCTTTGATATTTTGGGATTTCTGAGATTAGATTTAGGGGGAGGGGATGCAGAGGACAGATGTCAGGTCTCAGTGGGCTTCACCTAATTTAACCCAATTTAATTTGATAAATGGGCGCACTCAGGTTATTTGCGACATGAGTGTCACATTTTTATTTGTCAGATAGTATTAATTTTTTAATGTAGATGGGATGTAAAATGGTTGAACCTCTTGAATCTGAAAACTGTTTGTTCATATCTTATTTCGATCTCAAGATATAAGAGCATTAATATGAGATATAGAATCATGGTATACATGTACATTTATTAGTTTTTATTGTATTGTGAGTAATTATGTGTCGTCAAGAAGAAAATGACATGTATTTTTTATGTTCTAATTAAGCCTAATTAGTTGTTGTAATTAGTCGATTGTTCTACAATAAATTGCTTTTTGGACTCTTAAGTTGATGGTCTTGTCATCATCTTGTTTGCACTAACCTGAATGCTTCATGCTTTATCGACTCTCATTAACTCGTAGAATTGCCTGTGTCCCATATCTGTCCCATCTACTAAGTTTCAGGGTCCCATTTTCAAATCTCATTATTTGCTCTCATTATCTTAATATTGATGATTTAATTACATTTTTTTTCTCCTTGTTGTAGGGCAGTTACTTTACTTC
The DNA here is from genome assembly GCA_029721435.1 of Gymnothorax reevesii. Classification (NCBI taxonomy): domain Eukaryota; kingdom Metazoa; phylum Chordata; class Actinopteri; order Anguilliformes; family Muraenidae; genus Gymnothorax; species Gymnothorax reevesii. Next base: position 3,903,708 of record CM056575.1, on the reverse strand, counting down.
ATAGATCAATTGAACTAGTTCCATGAAAATATTTAACAGATCAGGGATTTTGAAAAAGTAATATCAAAAAGTAATATAATTTTGCTTCTGCACGATTGTGGATCATAGTAATGTCTACCAAATAAATGCAAAACATTTCGCTGAACTATTGTAGGGACGTGTGCAGAAGACGGTGAGTTTTGTTTTTGTCCCATCGACAAGAAAACAAATACCGTAACCGTAGCCAAATTGTCTGATTGCCATTTTTGCCAATTGTTACCGTAATTTTTTTTCCTTTATCATAAGAAGTGTTCAGTCAAAAAATTATGAATTTTGTGTTTTTCGGGGGTTACAATTATCTCATTGACTTTTATTTGAATTATATTCACATTAAAATCCGGAATGATTAAGTGTGACAAATACACAACATTGGTTTAAAGGGAGCAGGTACATTTCCACTTTACTGTAGTTACTCTGTCCCCCGGGGAGTTTTGGAGTGAAGCCCCCCAAATGTGCTTCTTAAACTGACCCCTCTCTCACTATCATTTCTCATTGATTGGAAAAATGATTATGAATCAAAAATTAATTCACTTCCTGAACTGAAAAATTGCAACTGAGCTGTCCCTGGTTAAAGGCACGCTCCCGCCCTCTCTTCCCCTCCCGTCACCTGTGGCGCAGACTGATGATGACACAGGTCTCAGGATGCTAATTAGGGACTGGTTTCATGTCATGAATATCCATGAAGTGTGACTGATAATACTCCTCTGCTCAGTTCATGAATATTTGATTAACAATGAGCCAGAACACCACAGTGAAGCGTCATCCACTTCAGCGATCACTGCTGCTTCGGCCAATCACTGTTCAGTACATGGTCATGAATGCATATATTAGCGTTATGCTAGCGCCATGCATACAAAAAGCAATTTTGCTGTCTGGATATTGGTCCACAAACGATGCCGTACCTGCTGTTATACAATTATTGGTTTTTGAGTATTTTTTTTCCCATTGACCTGCGGTGAAGGACCTTGCAGATTGGACTTGTGTGTGAATCTGTGGGCCATCTCCAGCCCGAGAGGGGCTTTGAGAATTGGGGGAGGGTGGAGGGGGGCTCATTATCACCCTTGATGGACTCAACAGCCCGCTTTGGCAAAACAGGAAGCTGGGGGGGCAGCCTGTACCCCTCTTTCCTGATTGGGCCCCTCCCCAGTGGCAGCCCCTTGCTCGCCCTTGCCTATGCTAATAGCGGAGTTAGCGCATCGTTAGATTAATGTCCTACATTACCCTGCTAATCAATCTCACTGCCCCACCACACACCAGGCCTCCAGGAAGCCCTCATTACTCAGTTTATAAATGCGCAGAGCACAGGGAGTGTACTGAACTCTTATACACCTTTATGTGTCCTGTCTTTCTTTATTTCTCAGGTACGCTGCCATTTCTGTTCCAAAAGTACACGTGAAGTTAAAAAAAGTGTATATGTATTCAACCAGCCTTGTGTTTAGTGGCCATAGTGATGTAGTTACTGTCTATTGCTTGTGCAAACTGATGCTGTATTTGCGTGAAGGGCATGCGCGCACTTCTCTGACTGAAGTCGTTAAAAGGAAATGACGAAAATCAGATCATTTGGGACTAAATACTATTTTATGCTCATAGTTGATCAGTGCAACTAAAAAAACGTTCGCTTCTGCGATAACCTGCGCTCAGCGCTGTTATGAATTGCGTGGCGTCTTTAGCTCGCGCTGAGCACTGCTGCGAATACCGCTCTCTGTCCGGGAAGGCGCATCACGCGGCGGCTGCTGCCGGAGTCCTCTCGTGCAGCAGTAACAGGGTCCTTTGCTGCTCCCTGTAGGTTACAACTGCAAACTGCAGAAAATATTCTGCTGACCCAGGTTTTTTTTCTCTCCGAGGGCCTGGAAGATGCTGCTCTGTGAACCAGCAAAGTTCGTGAAAACTGCATCGGGAGTTATTGGTGTCACTGCTGCATGTCGTGAAATATGTCCTTCACAGCAGTTTCAGCTGTTTACTGACTGTTAAGTCGTGAAGGATTGTGTTCATGAGCTGTTTCTCCCGTGTATAATTGGTATTTTTTATTACTGGAGTTGAGATACTGACAGTGCAGCATAGTTCTGTGCTGTTAAAAATGCAGAATAATGTAAACAAATCAGGATTTCCCTATTTCATATTTTTGTGCTATCTTCTACAAACTGGCTACTTATTAAGATCAGGACTTTGTCTCATTCAAATCATTAGAAGATTGTTCCCTCAGAACTGCCCTGTTTAGTGTAGAGCATTCTCCCTGTTTGGGGATAAACATTGCTAACTGAACATGCTGATTACCTCAGGTCTTGGTCTGTGGCAGTGACCTGCTGTCATATGACCTGGGCTGGGTGATGGCGGAGGGGACTGGCTGGGTGGTGATTGGCTGGTGTGGGTGACTGATAGGGCGGAGGGGCGGAGCTCCAGGCTGCGCTGTGGAGCTCTCTGGGCAGGGTTCCCGTGGCCGCGTGAGGCCCACAGTAATGTAAACACACTGGGGCTTCTCTGGACCCAGCTCCTGAGACCACACACCCAGACCACACAGAGCCGTCCCGGACCCCTCGCACGCAACACGGCCCCCGAGCTGTCACTCTGCCCGCAGTGTGTGTGAGAGAGTGTGTGGTGTGTGCGCGCGTGTGTGTGTGAGAGAGAGTGTAGTATATATGAGCTCGATTGAATGGTGTGTGTGTGTGTGCGTGCGTGTGTTTGAGAGCTACAGAGCAGATGCTGTGTGCTTGTAAGAGAGAGGGGAGTGTATGTATGTGTGTGTGTGAGGGAGAGAGTGGTGTGTGTGTGTGAGGGAGCGAACGCTCTGTTGGTGTATGAGAGTAAGGGGGAAAGTAATTGGTGTGTATGATGTTTCTGAGAGAGCAGGAGTGTGTGTGTGTGTGTGTGTGTGTGTGTGTGTGTGTGTGTGTGTGTGGGTGTGAGAGACAGCGAATCGGACAGGGTGTGCGTGTGAGAGAGAGCAGGGTGGCGGAGGGGCTCGGTCCAACACATCCCCGTTGGGAAAACACAGCGGTCGTGCCCTTTGCTGAAATGAGACCACCCCCCCCTGCCGCTCACAGTGATGCGCCCTGATGAGTGTGTGTGGCAGCGCTCCGGTAAAGGCCGTTACCCCCCTCCCCGCCTTCTCATGCCAAACTCCCTCTCACCCCCCAGCACAGGACAGGCTGTTGGGCTCACAGGGGGAGATTGGGCTGTGGAGATGAGGCCTGTGTGGAAGGGATGGGGGGGGGGCAGGTAAAGGTGCAGGTATCGCAGAATTAGTGCTCTGCCACAAAATCTATAACTATTCGCTGTGTTTGGATGGTGACAAGGTTTATCTGCTTTTTACCCTCGGCCCGACTTCAGGCCGAAGGGTATTGACATCAGTTCGTCGTCTGTCTGTCCGTCTGTCTGTCTGTCTGTCCGTGTGTGTGCACCGTCAGGCCGAGGGTGTTCAAACGCAGGCGTTTCTGGTTGGCTTTCCATTCAACTCATTGGATTGGAAACTCTTATTTTGCGTGTATTTTAAATGTGCTTACGTTACTCTTAATACATTAAATGAAGCAGAATCGATGTTAATACATTTATTTCATGTGCAATCCAAGTTAAAATTAAATGCCAACTTTGCTACACTGATAATGCGAATCTCGCCGGAATTGCCTCTGTGTCACTGTTACTGACTTGCGGCGTTTTACGCTCTCTGTAGCCTATAAGTTTTTCTGCACTTTTTGCGGGCTTTTGTTAAGTTTGTAGCCTATGTGAAATTTCGATAAAAATTTGAACAAATTCACATGGGATACGTTAAACGGGGTGTATCCAGCTGTTTTTTTTTGCCATATTGTCGGTTGTCATGTATTAGTATTAATAGCTGGTGAGTTGTTCCCTGCGGAGTCCATCTCGTTTGCTGAGTGGTTTTGAGTGGCGTCGTTCAGCCGTAAACACGCGCTCAGCGACAGAAAGGCCTTGTGGACAAATGTTTTTATATGTGCTGTTAAGCTGATTTATTTCACCTCTGGGATTCCGGTCTCTCTCTTTATTATCAAGGACGACAAACGACCTGTTGATGAGGAATCCGCGGATAACATCACAACTTGGTGGAAAAATTAAAATGCTTTCGGAGCGACGTTATCAATGAATGCATGTCCGCTTTTCTTGTGTTTTTTGTTGTGGGAATGTGGATACTTTCACACATTTTCATATTTCCTTTGATCATTTGGGCCTATTTAGAATTATCATCCAAAAATAATAATCATTCTGCAATTATGTGCGCGGCGTGTTAGGCTCCCCTCGAGATGGCCAAGGCAACGAGGCCGTTTCCTCCGAATCAGATAACTTTCAAAAACCCAATTATTTGACAAAGAGCATGCGCAATTCCGTAAAATATTGAAATGCTTAAAAGAAAGAAGTGTTTCTGCCTGCTGCGCAATTGCTGCCGCGCAGCCTGCATTTTATTCTCCATCGTGTCTCGGAGGAAATTCGCTATTTCATTAAGGCCTTATCACTGTTCAGCCTTTCATCAGCAGTTTTGCGTGGATTGTCTGGGATATTTTTTAACGGATTTAAATGGGTTTGACCTATTCACTGCTGTTGGTCTTACTCTGGTTTTCTTCGGTACGCTAAAGAATAAACGAAGAATGCTCTTGCATATGTGGTTTTGTCAATGCTCTATCAGAGCAAGGCAAGCGCTGAGATTGTTACATGCACTTAAACCCCTATATTAAATTATTTCAAGTAGGCCGACACAGCAAGTCAAACTTTGTTTCGTGGTTTACTGCCATAAAATACATAATCTATAATAGACCCGCAATTCATTACAGTTACAATAACAGCAATAGCTTCTTTGGAAATATTCATAAACGAAACAAAACGCAAATAATTATAATGATAATAAACAGATCGTTAAAACAGGTGTGACATAAACGACCTTATTTTGTTGTATAAACGGAGTTATTTTTACTCTGTGTTGCTGAGTGATGGTCTGGGTCTTCTCTTTGATGACAGGTCAGCGGATCCCAGCGCAGGGACACGATCTCGGTCCCCTCACGGCCATGTCTCGCCCCCGTCAGCCGCCGCTGGTCACCGGCATCTCGCCCAATGAGGGCGCGCCCTGGACCAAGGTCACCATCCGGGGGGAAAACCTGGGCACAGGACCCGCCGACCTCATCGGTAACGTCTCACCATTACAGTAAATGCAACATGACTGCATTTAAACATGCTGTTTTTGTGGTTAAAAAAGTGAGAAGTATTTTAATCAAGCGACCTAAATGTAGCACTGCCATTGTTTGTGTTTGTTTATTTATTTATTTATTTTGGAAACGACGGTTTGGTTCGACGGTTCGACCTATGAATGCAGACCTTTATGGGGACGTGGCAATATTTTCTTTATTTATTTATTTTAGTTTGCCATATAAAAGAACACAGGAAGAAGGCCTGTCGTAATGAATTTTGTTTGCCCTTAATTTTTGGCTGATTTATGGGGATTCAGAATGCTGCATGAATTTGCTTTGTTATTTGCGCATTTTCCGCTGATATTAAGTGGCTTTTTCCCCTGGCTTTAGTGGCCACCATTGCGCACCTTTTACACGGTGGTGTTTTCATGATCACGAGCTGGAATTAATTCTTAGTTCCCCCATTATCTAGGTGCTGAAAATACGGTATTTTAATTTTGAGTCGAAAACAAAGCATTCATGTTCTACAAAGGGTAAATATTATTATTATTTGCGTAAAAAACAACTCTTTGCACGAAATTAAAATGATGGAAAATACAAAGTTTTTTGAATAAAGTATTAACTAAATATATCCCTCAATGATGTATTATATCATGCATTTATCTCATAAATGAATGCATCGAGTTTTGCATGAATTGGTTGCATTTATTCTCGTGAAAAACTGTTCTGTCATGCTATTCTTTTTTGTGTATGATCACATTTCATGCCATATTTACAGAATTAGCGGATCCCAGTTGCTCCCTCCAGTCATTAGATTAATTTTATTTGAATGATCGCAACCGCCAGCCGCGTCCCCGAAAACGTCCTGATTTTGCTGCGCTGGGAAATTTCCAGATAAAAATAATACGAGACATAGAAGGCAAATATTTCTTTATCAGGCATGGTGCCATGTGCCGGGCCAGTGGACTTGATCAATATTTTCCAAATTTAGCTGCGGGAATTTAATAATGTGCGGAGTGCATGGAAATCGGCTTTCTGTTTGGACTCCTCCCGTGTTATTTCTCTCTCATTACAGCTGCAGGAATATGTACACAATGAGCGTGCAGCCAACTCTGCGATGGATTTCTATCCGAATTTTTCACTAGGCTGTGAAAACGAGTGATGGGCAAAATTTAAGTGTGTTTATTTGACTAAGCTTTTATGGAGGGCAATTTGGGGATTTGTTGCTAAAAAGAAACTTTTTGTAAACGATTCACTATTATTTTTTTCAGTTAAATTCAATTCTAGATTTCATACAGTCTGCCTCAAAAATAGTTTTGAGCAATTTTTTTTTATCTTCGAAAGAATTGCTTCTGAGAAATATAAATTTGATTTTTTTTCCTCGAACTTTATTTAATTAGATAATTTTGTTTTTTTTAAGCTTCTTCAGATGTTTTATGACAGTGTTCTTTTTTTTCCTTTTTTTGGCATTTTCAATTGCTTATTATTTTTAGTGATTTAGTTTTATTTAAAAATATATATATTTTTATCACATGATACCTTGTAAGCTGATTGCTGTTTATTACATTTTTAATACATTTTTCTTGACTAATTTACCTATGATTTTAAGCATTTGCGTTTTGTACTTTGTTGAATTACTTTGCAGGATAAGCCAACGCACTTTATCAGCTCATCTCACTCATGTAATGCTTGTCTGGTGTATTTTTTCTCGTTTAAGTTTTCATTTTAACAAAAATAATTGGTTTTTGTAATGAGCACCTCACATTCTGGTGCTACAACCAATCAGGAGAAGGCAAATTAGGCGTTTTGTTTTGGTGCCTCCCCTTGTGTCAGGAAAACCGTCGGGCCAGAAACAGAATGAAACGTGTATTTTGGGGACAGGCCCATTCTAACTTACAAAAGGTCTGAATGAAAAGATAATTTCCTGATAAAAATCCATGAAATTCTGGTCAGTGGTATCGCAGAATTCCTTCTTAGTTACAAATAATCTGGCGATATGCTTGGCGTGTGCAGATGCTGTTCTATTTATTTTTATAGCTGATGTGCAGACTTTGATGTGTCATTTCAGATGGTACGAATCACTTCAAATGTTGCAGGAGTTTTGTCCGTGCGAGTCTTTGTGCATGTGTGAACACACTTGCATATATGTGTTTACACTTGCGTGTGTGTGTGTGTGTGTGTGTGTGTGTGTTCTTGTACATACTTCAAAGTGAGAACTAAAAACTGTTTTTTTTTCCTCCTGAGTCAGGACATTATTGGGTTGTGAGAACATTTTCAAATGACCTCACAACTACAAAGGCAAACTAGTTAGGGGAGTGATTAGAATTTGGGATAGGTTAAGGTTAGGGTAAGGGTTTGGGTTAAGGTTGGGGTAAGGGTTTGGATTGGGCGTACAATACTCATTGGTAAGATTACGGAAAGGCTGTAGAGACACAGAATGAATGTAAGGAAGTCAGTGTAATGTCATTTCAAATATAAGTACAAGGATGCGCGTGCGTGTGTGTCTGTGTGTTTGTATTTGAGTATCTGGACTGTGGAATGAGGGCTTGCTCACGCGGCGTTTGGCCCACACAGAGGATGGTATTTCTGTGCAGAGCCAAGGAAACTGCTTTCTGCTGGCATTCCCTGTCCAGGTTTCTCGGAGTACCCCTGTTTCGCACCGCTAACACTGAGATGGAGTCATGGAAACATCAGATTGATATATCATGTGCAGACATGAACTTGGAATACAGAGAATGACAGTAAAATGGAGAGAGGCGAGATTGGACTCACCGAGCTTTCGGTTGATTGTGTCTGTCAGTGAATGACATGAGTCAACTGGTCTCTCATTCAAGAGCAGCTCTTTACCCTCATCCCCAGGTCTCTGTCCTTCTCTCTCGCTCTCCCTCTGTGACTCAACTACCTTTGTGTACTTGCGATTTGGTTGGCTGTTTTGTAAAGCCCGTATGTCTGCGGTGGTTTCATTTCTGAGGTGTTCTGCAGGGGTCAGTGCTTGGCCCGAGGGAAGGGTTTTAGAGGAGTAATTCTGTGAATGAAAGTGACGGACATTTTATTCTTAACATGTTGCTTGATTGTAACGTCTTCCATTGAGGGGGAAAAAATTATTGTCTTTCCATTTGAAACATAACCATAGAAACTGAAAGTTGACTTTAACTGTTCTGACGTATAAAACACTATACTTCAGGTGTACTTCAGCATACTGTTTTTTCTTATGGTTGTTCAGCGGGGAAAGTCAGTCTCTTGTGGTGAATCACACCATTTGCTCTCTTCGGTTTTTCTTCTTTTTCCCAAATTCGCTTCAAGGCTGTGCAGATATTCCCTGGAAGACGACAAAACGGTTCTAAACAAAGGAAAAACTAAACAAAACGACGAAAAAAGCACCCAAAAACTATGATTCACATCTGCTCTCCTCAAACGCGAGGCGGGGTGGAATCTCTGCATGACCTCCCCCGGCTCGTCCCCAGTGAGCTGCAGAAATAAAATAAAGCCGTTCCTTTTTTTCTGAAAAACCACGCCAGGCCACCCATTCTGAGTATACAAGCCCAGGATGTTTCAAGGAAAAAAAATCTTCTCCCGAATTTACACTAAATGAGTGTTGACGAAGCCCCCCCTCCTTCCCCCCTCCCAGATACGGGGTCACACGGGGCTCCTCGTTCACTCGGGGGGGGGGGGGGGGGCGTTTGATACTCTGAGTGGCTGTTTTCATAGCCCGTGTGACGGCTTAATGAAAAATCCCCTTCTGATTACTCCTTCGCCTCCCATAATCCGCCTTAGTCCTGACACACAACACACTTATTGGAAAGATTGTTGCACTTGTAACTGTAGGTGTACTTAAAGCCGCAAAAACATTATCGCGGTATGGATCTGGCTAAGGCTGCTGGGTGGGTGGTATTCGGTGTGGGATCGAGTCGGCGTCCCACCATGGCTGTTTTTACGTCCGAAATCTTAAAATTCGCCTCCCTCCTGCCGCAATATTTAGCTGTCTATGAAAATGGCCGCCCGGCTGTCTCTCTCGTCCAGTCTCGTCCAGATGTTTACATGAATGCATTTCCCTCCAGTTCCAAAGGGCTTCATCAAGCATTTGAGTTAACGGTTTCCCTGAACTGCATTGACATGATTGAGCCAAAACATTATGATCAATCTCAGATGAAGCAGATAACCTTAATCATCTCTTAAGATCGGTGCAATAATCATCTGCGAAGGCAGTGCAGATGGCAAGTGAACTGTTGGTTCTTATAGTTCACGTGTTGGATTTGGGAGAAATGGGACCTGAGCTACTTTTAAAGTGGCCAGATCATTATGGACTGGTCCGGTTCGAGCATCTTCAAAATGAAAGGCTTGCTGAGAGCTTCTAGTCCGCAGTGGTGAGTACCTACCAACCCAACGCTGGTCTAAGGAAGGACTAACCATGAACAGCAGATTGAGGGTCGGGATTCCAAGGCTTATTGACATGTGATTGTGACAAAGCCTATCCCGCCTGGTCCAAATCAGGAAAGGGGCTTCTGTGGCACAAACCGCCAAAAATTTTGGCGATGCCTTTTGCAGGAATGTATCTCGACACACAGTGAATAGCTTCCTCCTGCATAATGGGCTTTGTGACTGCAGACCAATCAAAGCGCTCGTTCTAACCTTTGTCCACCCTTGAAAACACCTGCAGTAGTCATGCGAGCCTCAGAAATGGACCGTAAAGCACTTGACGAAGGTCGCCTGGTCCAGCGAATCCCATTTTCTTTTACATCCTGTGCTTTGGCTGGGTCCATGAGCACTATTTACCTGAAGAAGAGTTGGTATCAGGATGCACTGTGGGCAGAAGACCAGCTGGTGGAGGGAGTGTGATGCTCTGGGAAATGTTCTGCTGAGGAACTCTGGGTTTGTTGTTATGATTTCATGTGGACATCAGTCTGAAAGCACTTTTTTACAGCACCTAGAGGAGAAATAGTCTATTGGGCAACATATGAGCCAAAACATTGGAACTATATCTGACTGTTTTAGAAATCCCAACATGCAGGTCAGACAAACTGATTGACCTCACAGTAGCTCTTGCATTCAGTCCAGTAGTAATTTTAACATTTCAATGTAATGAAAAACGGCATACGACGGTCGCATGATAATGATGATTTCAAGCCTTTAATGTTTGTGGTTGCTGAATGATCCACTGGTTCAGCTCAGTGTATGAAGCAGCAAGTCTTTCCTTTCACGGTCAAATGTGCTAGCCTAGCATCTTGCAGTGTACCGGAGAGGACATTAAATGGTGGTTTCAATTTACCTCCTCAAACTTGGCACCCGCCAAGATTTTTTACTTTCCATTCATTTAAAGGCTGTAGCTGGGACTTGCCGTTCAAATCAGTCCAAAATCACGTTCATTTCCAGACAGTGGAAGGACAGGGGGGTGATAAAATGACCTCTACCCCTGCTACTGATGGCTGCAGCCCACAGGCGAACTGCTGTATTTACTGATAGCTGCAGCTCACTGGCAAAGTGCTGTATTTACTGATAGCTGCAGCTCACGGGCGAACTGCTGTATTTATGAGCTGGTAACTGGCTTATGTCTTTCTCCCAGCTGTTGTCATGAGTATAAATACAGGCAGAGGAGATTAATATATTATTGCTGACCCAGTCTGATCTGGATTTCTAGCTACAAAAACAGCAGAAGTAAATGTGTAATTTCCAGTCTGGTTTGATCCATTTTGATTCGCTGGTCTTGGCTGGCATGCTTTCCCTCTGTGATGGAAATGACTGTGGACATAGATGAATATGCAGTTCCAAAACCGGTTTGTTCCGGTTCGATTCGGTAGCGGTAGCTGTATAAACAAGCTGAATGAACGTGTAATTGCGCACTTAGCGGTGAAACGGTGGCGATCTCTCGGGGGCGGTTGTGATAAATGTCCTGTGGAGTGGGTGATGACGAGGGCCATGTCTCGCTGGGCGAGGGGTCAGAGCAACAGGCTGTTTCTCGGGAGGGGGGAGGAGGTGAGGTCGCCCACCTACAAGACTGAGGTCCTGACCTGTCTGAACTTTGACCCCTGGTGATTGCAGGGCGACAGGAGCGTAATGTGCAAATCCTTCTCCTTCGTCTCTGACTTCAGTCTGCTAATTTTTACAGCTTTATGACTGTTTAATTCTAATTCTATATGTCAAAACATGTCTTTTCCCTCTGAATTTTTCCATTTTATGTCTTTTCTGATGAAGAAATGGTAGTAAAAAAGTAATCAAAATTAAATTTTTATTGTCTAATCTTGATTGGATTGTTCCTCTTTTGGTCGGGGTGCCCCCAATCAGGAAGTGTATGGCGGTTCAGATATTGTCATTTTAATTTCTTTAAATTCTCAAATTTTTTTATTTAAGGTAGAATTAATATTAAAGGAGTAGTGTCACAATTACTGCGGATGCTCACAACTTTGAAAAGACGCTCGCAGCCGTTCGCTGCTGATGGGAGTTTTCAGGTCAAAATGACTGGGAGGTCGACTAAACTGGAAGCATGCAGCTTACATGGTTAATGATTTAGAAGCTGTTACTGAATTTTAAGTTAAAGTTGCGGACAAACGCATATCTCCACAATAACCTTTTATTTCACACACAAATTTTGCGGGCTAATTAGTTAGCTACTTAACTCGCTTCATCTATATGGCATCATCAGAAAATTAGCCGAATTACTGCTAACGTTCCCGACGTGGCTATTGCGGCCATGCTACGAAGCTAGCTGTACTGATATCCTCAAATACGTTCTATTTCACGTGCAGCATTGTTACCGAAGTTGGCTAGCTGGCGAGCAAAATGTTTTCTAAATTCATTTGAAGAAAATCATCAGATGACTACCCGAATAGCTGGCTAACATTAGCTACGTAGCCATCTTGGCTACGCTACGTTTCTGTCTATGCATATATCCATGAAGGAGATATTCTTGCCCTATGATGTGTATTGGAGGTCGGAAAAACTAGCTTACATTCCTCATGGCCTTTGGCTAAGTGGCTAAATTGGGGGTTTTCAAACATCAAATATCTAATGAATACTCCTTAATATAGAAAGCATATTGCCTGATAGACTGAAATATATTGAAACAATACAGAACGAGGACGGATTGGAAAGTAAGAATCAGATTATGACTTGCAGTCGTGCAGAATCGCTGTTGTGGGATGTATCTTCCGAGCATGAGCAGTGACCGCGATGCAGCTTCGGTAATATCTGTCACATTCTGCCTGTTGCCGTCACCCTCATACCCCGACGGTCCCTTATTTCCCCCACAGGCCTCTCCATCTGCGGTCATAACTGCCTGCTGACAGCGGAATGGATGTCTGCCAGTAAGATCGTGTGCCGGGTCGGTCCGGCCAAAGATGACAAGGGCGAGATCATCGTCACTACCAAGTCCGGGGGCCACGGGACGTCCACAGTCTCCTTCAAACTGTTAAAGCCTGACAAAATAGGTACGTTAGGATGGCTGTAAGGCCATCAGCGCTGGGTCTGTCTTGATTTTCTTTTTTCCTTAATATTTTGAAAATGAATCTTCTCACTGACTCATTCAATGAAGTATTTTTCCATATGCTGGTTGAAACGATCAGGTGGTTCTAAGCAGTGAGCGAAGCCTGTAATGGGTGTTGCTGCATCAGGTTGTCAATCACTGACTCCTTACTGTTAAGCATAACAGATTGGTTCAAATCAGTGAGCCATGGTGCGCACGTGGGGGCTGTGTCCTTTTTGTGTTTTGTGAGGCTTTTTACTGGCAGTTAGCGCTTTCAGAGTGTGAGGTATTTCTGCTGTCACATCAATAGGTTCTGTGGGTTGTTTGAGCTATAGCTGATGTGGCCTCACTCGCAGGTATCCTGGATCAGTCGGCGGTTTGGGTGGATGAGATGAACTATTACGACCTGAGAACCGATCGGAACAAGGGCATATCCCCACTGTCCCTCCGCCCGGCCAATCCACTTGGCATCGAGATCGACAAGTAGGTCTGCCCATCCGTATGCTCGCTCTCCACAAAGAGCTGGACCATAAGAGCTGTGATCAAAGCTAAGAGGAGATGCTGAAGATTCTTAATGTCTTTAGTCTTAGGAAAAGGAGACTTGGGGGTGATCTGATTGAGGTATTTAAATTTGTTAAAGGGATTAACAAAGTTACCAATGCATGATTACTTCGGCCAAGTTCTTTTGGCAGAACTCGGGGTCACAGATGGAAGTTGGCCAAGAGTAAATTTAGCTCTGATTTTAGGAAATATTTTTTTCATGCAGATAACTGCCTCATTGTGGAATAGCTCGCCCCGCTATATTGTAACGGCAGAAACTATGGGAGTGTTCATGACCAGGCTTAATGTAGTTCTTGGTACCATTCAGTCATTCAGTATCTGAAGTGTTGGGTTCGCTTTTGTAATAAAAAAAAAAGCGAGCCTAGCTGGGCTGAATGGCCTGTTCTCGCCACTCATGTTATGTTATGTTGATTGTTGGTATTGTTGGAAAGGGAATCGCGCAAGCATTCTAAATCTGCCATTTTTAAACTCATTCTGGTAACTCTGGGTGTGATGAATTATTGACCTATATTTTGACCTCAATTCGACCTTGATTTTTTTCAACACAAAGTTGTACCCTGATGTGGTATCTACAACATATCAAAAACTTAGAAACATATTATTTTTATTTATTTTTGATTCAAAATTAAAATTCATGTTTCCAGCCATTTTCTGAGAATTCTTGAGCAATTAGCGATGCACTGGGACTCCCTGGACTAGGAAGTCATGGTCCCCAATAATTAGTCATTACAGCATGTTTAAGAAGTTAGACAAAGGATCTTCAACTCTCAATTTCAATTTTTTGTATTTGTAAACAACGAGAGCGTTAAAAATGTTAGTACATGTATATCTTCATTTTATTCAGGATGCCTTGCTTCAATAAATCTTGTTTACAATTTGTTTGCAAATGGAGAAAAATCAATCAAAACACGAGCCATCACAGAGTAACATTTATTGGCTACCTGAGGTGGATATTCTGTGTGTTATTGACACCCCATCTCTTAAATCATCCTCATCAAGGAAAAATACTCTCCGCTGCAGTGACTTGATGAAAATTTCAAAAGTCTGCCCAGTTTGGCAAATTGATTCTGAATAAACAGAACCAAGTGAGACTAAACTTCCAGGAGCAACTTCGATAGTAGGATTTGAATTTGATTTTTACTAGAAAGCGTGCGAGCTATCAGGGTAAAAAACGTTTCTTGACCACACATGGAACAAGACTACAGTTAACAGAACTAAACTGTGGAGATAAGTTTATACAAAGCACATTTTGTGTACATTTTGTGGACACAGACCTGATTTGGTGTTAAAAAAAATTCAAGGTCACGCAACCCTCAAGGTCAATTTTGAGGTCAAAATATAGGTCAATAATTCATCACATCCAGAGTTACCAGAATGAGTTTAAATTTGTGATTCCCTTTCCAGCAGTACCTTATTTGTCAAGGTCGGTCAAGTAGTTTTGGAGATCTGACCATTTGAATTTTGGCGGCCACCGCCATTTTTTGCGAAATATTGAAAAAAAACCCCAAAAGGCCGTAACTTTGCACTGGAAGGTCAGATTGAGTTGAAATTTGAGATTTGGGCGTTCAAGGCCATAGCCGACTTACACAGAAAGATGAAGAAAATCAATACCAGTGTGGTGGAGAATCCCATTTTTTCGGGTGATTCAACACGGAGCGACCGGAAACTACAAACAACAAATCAGCTTCATATTGTGCAGTTATGAGCTTTTGGCCATTTCTCTGCCCTGGAGTTATATGCATGCGAACACGTGCGTTCACAGGTATACATGAGCTCTTGTACTCGCTACACAATGAGAAAAGGTTTCTAAAGGTAAATAGAAAAGGTTTTTTTGGGAAGTGAGGAAATTTTCACCTGTCCTCACAAATACCAAGGCAAACTGTGACTTATTAGTTAAGGTTTGGGGTAAGGTTAGAATTGGGAATAGGACAATAGGTTAAGGTTAGGGTAAGGGTTTGGGGTAAGGTTAGAATTAGCGATAGGTTAAGGTAAGGGTTTGGGGTAAGGTTAGAATCAGGGATAGGTTAAGGTTTGGGTAGGGGTTTGGGGTAATGTTAGAATTAGGGATAGGTTAAGGTTATGGTAAGGGTTAGGGGTAAGGTTAGAATTAGGGATAGGTTAGGTTACGGTAAGGTTTAGGGGTAGTGTTAGAATTAGGGATAGGTTAAGGTTAGGGTAAGGGTTTGGGGTAAGGTTAGAATTGGGAATAGGTTAAGGTTAGGGTAAGGGTTTTGGGTAATGTTAGAATTAGGGATTGGTTAAGGTTATGGTAGGGGCTAGGGGTAAGGTTAGAATTAGGGATAGGTTAGGTTATGGTAAGGTTTAGGGGTAGTGTTAGAATTAGGGATAGGTTAAGGTTAGGGTAAGGGTTTGGGGTAAGGTTAGAATTGGGAATAGGTTAAGGTTAGGATAAGGGTTTGGATTAGGCATACACTGCTTTTTGTTAAGATTAGGGAAAGTCTGTAGAGACACAGAAAGAATTAATGGAAGTCAATGTTATGTCCTCACGAAGATAGAAGTACAAGAATGCGTGAACACACACTCACACGTGCGCGCGCGCACACACACACACATGCACACTCCTGCTTAAACAGGGCTCCATCTCAACAGTGTGCAGCATTCCAGCTTCAATCTCCTGATTGCTTCCAGCGACTCTGGATTAGGGGCAAATTAAGAGCTGGTTTGCAGAGCCGCAATGAGGGGGCAGCGTGTGCAGTCCCAGGGTCCCCCTCCGCATAGACAGGCGGGCGGGGAAACTGCGCCTCTTTGAGCCCATATGTGATGGATTAATGGGCTTGTTCCTCCCCCCGCCCACGCTGCTTGTCTGTCATTTAGCAGTGTAAACAAGCGCAAATCACATTGTTCTGTGTAATGTGTCTGGGGTTACTGATCTGTGCTGAGCCTTCAAGTGCTTGTGGAAAACGCACACACACACGCACACACACACGCACACACGCACACACACACACGCGCGCACGCGCGCACACGCACACACACACACGCGCACACACACACACAAACACACACACACACATACAGACACACACGAGCGCACTCACTCAATGGCATAGATATACTACATCACGTTTTAATTTGTCGCCGCTTTCATTGAAAATGATGCTAGTAGTTCAAACGCACGCACGTTTGTGTGCGCAAACCAAAAACCCACACGTGCACACACTCTAAACACAACCATGCCAGCGTCACTATAGTAATGCACATACTGGCTCACATGCATGTGCATGATTTGTGACATTAATTGAAGAGTGTGCTCACACACTCATACACGCAGGCATGTTTGTTTTTTTTCTATACCTGTGGGGACCAAAAAATTGTTTTTTGCTCCAAAATTTTCATATTGCCGTTTTACCCACCTTCCCTAACCTTAAACGTAACTCTGACCTGCAAACCTCCCAAATCGACCAAAATTTTAACCTTAATTTAAAGCCTTACCTCAGCCTAGCGCCTACTTCTAATTGCTAAGCTTAAAACTAGACCTTGTCCTAACCAGGAGCCCAGCAGTAACCCTCGACCGAAACCCAGCTCAAATCTCCGAGTGAAACCCTTCTCTCATTGGGACCTAAAAAAGGTCCCCGCAGTGCTGGTTTTTTCAAACTTTACTATCATTGTGGAGTCCTATAAGTATACACACACACACACACACACACATGCGCGTGCACCCAGCCTTGTCGATGGTTGGTGACTCATGGGAAGCCATACAGGGAGTGTTTGGGTCGAATCCCCTGTTGCTGTGTTACAGTGGGCCCTTTCAGACCCGCGGGGCTCAGCTAAAGCCGTACAGTGGTGACACACCGCAGTAAACAGACCGTCTGGTGACACTTAAAGAGCAGATTCAATTAGGCCAAATAAAATTAAAGATGAGTTGTTTTCCGTCCCCGCCCACCGCAGGAAAACCCTGTGGCGTGAGATTAAAAAAAAATCTTTTATTTTGAAAAAAAAAAATCAGTTAAAATCACACCCAGAAGAAAGGGAGAAGAATGCTCAGAATCCTTGTCCATGCAGCGGACGATCTGTTCAGGTTTCAGTCACTGCGCCACTTATGGGCAGGTTTGATTTGTCACGTTAAAACATGTACTTATGATTTGGATTTGTTTCACTATTTGGATCTCAAACTTCTATTATAATAAAATAAAAAATAACCCCCCCCTCCCGAAAACTGAAATGTGAAGAATGCTAACCAACTAATTATTTCTTTATTATGGCCTTACTGCACAGCTGCTGTGCACTGAATAAACACTATTTTTGTTATGCAAGAAAGTATCAAACATCATCAATTACCTCATCTTGTGGCCCTTGAGTAGAAATGAAGTTACATTAAGAAAAAAAAAAAAAAATCTGTTTATTCACATTTCTGGAAATACTCTACCTGACCACTTCAGGCTCTTTAATCACTTACAAATGCGATATTCCTTTTGAAACAAGGACTTCGATACGGACTGTGAAATTTGCGGAGTGGCATTCCTTGCCCCTAGCAAGGCCTTCGGCGAGTTTGCAGTGCACCGGACGAGCTGTATCCGGGCTGGTTTTTTTGGTGTGATTGCGTGACGGCTCTCTGGTCTCTAGCGGTTACCTGCGCTGATTTGGGTGCGGTTGGAACGTGGACTCGTGAATCATGCAGAGCGGCAGCGACCGTGGTAAAAAATGGCTGGATCTCGACCCCTGCTGATCCCTCATGATGAATGGGTCTAATTGAGCCCTGACACCCCCGCACAGCGATGAGTCAGCAGTGGCCCGCAACACGTGTTTATGGATGAGGACTGTACCATTAGGGGTGTGGGGAGGGATGCGTGTAGATATTTGGTTTAACTTTAATGGTCAGTTTTCTTTAATGAAAATGTTCCACTTCGCCTTGTGACTTGGGCCGCTGTTTTCTGCCTAAAATCCTGATTAATTTCTGATGCTTTGGAAGCAGTGAGCAAATTTTTTGTTCCATAGCCATCGCCTAAATAGCATTTTACTCCTGCATTTGTGTTGCGTATTTTTCACCAGCTGGTTACTGCAAAGTGCTTGAGTTGATGATGAGGGAATAACTGACCTCAACCACTGAATGAATAGAACGACTGTACAAGGGTACGACAGAATGATTTAAGAAACGACCATTTCGGCAAAATGGTTTTTACTTTCTAAAAATATTGCCCAAACCAAAATCGTAACACATTTGTTGTTTCTTTTAAGCTTTTCAGAAGCGTGAAGGTTCTATGCTATGAAAAAGGGTTTTACACTGTTAAAAAACAACAAAAAAACGTGGAGTAAACTTTAAAAAGAAAGGCAACCAGCTGCAGAAAATTATTGAGTCTGCTCAACTTAAAGTTCCTGTTCATTTCAACCAAGAGTATTTGCAACTACTGGAACTTGAAGTTGAACAAACTTTAAAGTACTTCGAAGCTTGTTGCCTTTTTTTTATGGTTTGTCAACTCCTTATTTTTTACGGTCTAGAGGCCTCGCCTTCCTTACCATGGGACGCGGTTATGGCAGAACTTACATTCTCGTGTTCTTCCTTAGAATTGCATCTAATGGGCTATATTTCGAGAGATGGTGCACTGTGTGCACATCTGAACCCCCTCCCCTCCCCAGATGGGGTGAGAGCCCAAATCCCTGACGCTTGAGGTCTGCCTGATTAAAATCTCCCCACGGGGTCAGGCGGCATGGTCGCCGTGGGTGTTACGGTGGTGAAAATGAGCTTGGGACGGTGCCAATGGGACGACGGGCGTCATTTAAGCAGCAATTACACCGCCCTCGGGTTTGGTTCCCACAGCTGGGGGAAAGATGGGCAGGTCTGCAGGGAGCATGAGAGGAGCGCTGTGACGTTAGCGAGGGAGGGGGTCACTGAAGGTTTGTGTTGTCCACGGGTCATTAACGCGGATCAAACTGCGTGTAAATGCAGGCCGGTCGCCTCGAATGATTGGAACTGGATGCACAGACTCTCCTACTATCACCGGGGCGCTTATTTCCCACGGCAGGGTCTCTCTCTCTGGCCTCCCAGTCTCACAATGCCCCCTGCTGGTCAACTCAGCCTCACGTGCTCAAATATATGTACCCAAGCCACAGGAACACATTGTCTCATGCAAAAAGATGCACACATCGCTCACACTACCATTACTCACACACATGTATGTGCACGCTCACACACGTGCACGCTCACACACGTACACGCGCAATGATCGCTCACACACGCACACATGCACACTCGTGCACAGTCTCACACTTAACTAAATATGCACAGGCAGGGAGCACTGCTGTTGTGTATGGTTTAATGTGACCTCTCTTGCATTCTCAAGTGTACGTCCCTGTGTTTGTGTGTGTTTTTGAGGGAAAATGCACTCTGTGCATGTGCGATGTACGTATGTGTGAGTGTCTACACCCAGAGCACCTCTGTTGAGTGATTTTTGGTTCGTTTCGACAGGATGATTGTTTTATTAAGTCACAGTTATGGAGATTTTATCCAGGGCCGCACTGTGGTTAGGGCGTGTCACACCGAGCCGGGCAGCGTTTCAGTCGCGAGCTGGGATTCAGCTGCGAGGGGGAGCTCAGCGCCCTGTTTAAATGAGGAGGCTGGGTCCAGTGAACTGGGACACTGCAGTGGCTGCTTTCTCAGTACTCATGAACCTAGACTCCAGCAACATTTCTCCTCGACTTTGACTCCATCATCGTCCCGGCTGACATCTTTCCAATCAGTTTTAAGGGTTAATTCTTTGAATTATAAAAACTGTTTTTGCTAACAAACGAGCGAGCTTGCTCTCACATGCTCAGCAAAGTTAAACACACACTTTGACTGAATCCAGGCCCTGGAGTCTTGTACAGCATGGTGAAGAAGTCCATCTGTCCGACCGAAACTAGAGACCGATTCCTGTCTGTTGCATACGGCAAGTTACGGCACCGTCTCTCCAGGGTTTTACAGGAAATGGGCTCCCATTGGCTAGAAGGGCCACGTATCTGCTGCAGGGCGATAGATAGGTCAGGACTCTGAGCTTTATGGGCTCTTTAAATCTGCCGTCGCTGTTTAACTGTTGCTGTAAATATTTGCGCTACGTTGTGGCGAGTAGCTCACTGAGGTCAGAGGGTCGTCAAAGATTCTGTCTTACTGCAGCCGCTTAACCCCTTAAACTGTAATTTTTCCCTGTAATTCTCCCTTAATTGGGTTGAAAATCACATAAGAAGCATTTTTTTGCATATTTTCAGACAATGTCACACACATATTGTGTATCTGCTGGTTGCAGCTCTTCACTGAAGCTGCATCTCTTTCATATGGAGAGAAATATTCAAACCCAGGACACCATGCTTTTATGGCCACTCCATTACATCAAATGGAAAACATCTAGCTCCTGTGTATTGTTTTACACACGTTTCCGGACAACTGAGCAGGAAATTTTTGGGATCGTTAGAAATTTTGGGATCTCCACTAGAACTTAAAATAGGCCTGAAATTCTGCAGCTTTATTTGACAGTACACCGCAACTTTGTGAGACAGACCCGTGTATGGGTCTGTTGGTTTTACGGGGTTAAAGAGTTTCCTCCCGAAGGCATGGCCATTTCCCTGGTTTTGGACCCACCAGAAGGTCTAATGGTCAAATTGTTTATACGCATCCGTTTTCCGTCCAGACCAGGCGATGTAATATAACTAACTGACCCTGAACTCGAAGTAAAGTTCTTCTGTCTCGTCTCTTTTCCATTCCTTTTTTTTCTTCTTCATCCTTGTTTCTTCGCCTCACAATCGAGCTAAAAGCTGCCCCCCCCCATCGGTTGACTAATCCAAACTTTGGCTTTCTCTGCATAGTTTTCGGTTTCGACGAAGCCTAAATCTGGACACCCTATCTCATGGATTTCCGTCCGTGACTCAGCATCAAATGTACATGGACAAACAGTCCTCACCAGATCGCATTCGTGTGGCTGTAATCACCATAACACATTCCTCAGCTGTGAGTCACTGCAGCCAGTGGGTTTTACTGGTTTAGAAATGTTTGCCACATGCTGGCATCGTTGCAAACAGACGCCAGATCTCTCCCTGTATACAAACGCCCGGGACCAAAGGGAGCACCTCAGTCCGAGCCTTTCTCTGATGTCAAAGACTTCACATCTTTCTGTTGAAACGTTTAGAGTAATTTTAAAAAGATGTCAACGTTTAGATTGGGCTGCTGGAAATTCAGTTTTTTTTCTCCCTGAGGCAGTTTTACCTCCGCAAAAATGTCTTTAGTGTTTTCCTATTTCGTGTCTTCAAATCACTTTTTTTCTCTTGTAAAAAATTTAAGCGGTTTTAAGTTGTTGTTACTTTGCAAATTAAATTTCCTTACGCCAAACACTGAAGCGAGTTATGTAGTTTCATCTTATCTTTTTGGCTTATTTATAGCAAAAAAAAAAAAGTATCAGTGCGAGAGAGATATAGACCTGCGAGGTTTGACTTAATTTTTTTTTTAACACAGCTGGTCTGCTTGCTTGTTTCTACAGGTTTCTTTACTCTTAACCCTTCAGAGCACTGAATAAATTATCAAGGAATTAAAAATGTAATTATCCTGAGTTGTTGAAAATCTATCATGTGGCAACTTGTTTAAAAGAGCTCCTGCTGGGGAGCTCTTTTAAACAAGTTGCCACATGATAGATGTTCAACAGCATGTGATTTTGATATCTTACAAAACATCATTGGGCAACTGTAGTAGCGTATAGTGCTCTGAGGGTTAAATGAGCGGAGTGACAGTGGTGCAGAATGAAGGCCTTTTGTGCCAGGAGGGATAACGACATCGCTTACCTCATCTGTAGATGATCTCGCAGGCAGACAAGTCTATCGAGGTCTGAAATGAATCTCCGAAATGCAGATCGCATGGGTTTCCTCTCAAAAAGGCAACTCAGTCTTATCGTTTATCATATCATTGAGTGATTGTTAACAGTAAGAAAAAATAGTCAGAAATGGAGTACATGCACATCACTATTGGTCTGAAGGCATTGTTTTGCCAAATAATTTTCATTCACTTAAAATATGAATGGTGGTGGTTGTTTGAGGTGTTTCGTGAGGTCAGACTGTTCAGCTTTTCTACAAAAATTGTTTCGTGTCATCCCTGCAGTTTGTTTGTTTGCTATGAAGTTAGAAAGCTGGATGGAAGTCCTCTCAGTGTGATGATTCCATGATTCCTTTCCAGGGTGGGATGTATGGAGGTGGAAGTGTGAGGCTGGTGGTACTGGGACCAGAGTCTGTTCCGGGTGTTTTGAGTTCTACAGCTGTTTTTTTTTTCTTTTGTTTACATTGATTAAAAGACCCTGGTTTATTTATTGATTACATTTTTTTTTTGGTAAAAAACTTCAGGTCGAAGGTCCCACAGAAGGACCTGGAGTCCATGTTCCCGGGAATGAGTGGGGACTTCACCAGTGAGAACTTCTCTGCCACCTGGTACCTGATTGAGAACCACTCCACCACCAGGTTAGTCACTGTGCCTCTGAAAGTACACTGCGCTCGACTCTGTTGGGTGTGTAATGAAGGTTGCTGAATGAGTGTTGCAGTGTTTTTACCCAGCTCATGACATGTCCCTATTCCTCGTTCAGTTGGGTGATAATAAGTCTGGTTTGGGGATGTAGTGACTCCTACAGTTTGGGTCATTGTATCTTCAGGTCTTTATTGGCGGTTCTCAGTAGAAAAATCCAGGAGCTCGCTAAATCCATTATAATTAGTAGACACAGTTCTTAATCAGTGTTTGAGTTTGATGACATCAGTTATCAGGAAGCAGTACTCCTAAAATTGCAGCGCTGGAGAACCCTGACCTACCTCAACTTGTGCTCGCCTTACTGAATGAAAACGTTTGCCGCGAACAGTGAGTCGGCATCATTGCCGAGAGGGGAGAAGGTCTGGCATCGAATGGCCGTATGGAAATGGCGCATCTTCTATTGCAGACGTCAGTTCTCCCCGCCGGCCCTATGTACACTTTATTTGACCTACATAACAGGAACCGCGCATGGCGCTAGCGCCACTGTTTTGGTTAGCCTGCGTGTGTTTTTTCCTTAAAGGAAACTCTTGATTTGGTCCCAAAATGACTTTCCTGACAGAATGTCTTGATGCGTATAAACAAAAGAAAGAGGCCCGTGGGGCCTGTCAGCAGGTAACGGGAAGCTCGCTGAGCTTTTATTACCGCGCCGGCTATCTAACGCGGCTATCTAATGGCAACGGCAGATTTCTGATAGCTAATTGAGGACTGTGTTAATAAATGCGTGCATTTGTGTAAATACTAAATGGTATATGAGACTGTCTGTCGGCGACATCTGCGTGCTATGCAAGTAAAAAGATCCTTTGTAATTAATGAACTATATTATCCATCTTCCCGCTTACAGTGGCATGTAGGATTGCAGTCGCGATTAGGGGACGCCGCTTGTATTGCAATTTTTTTGTGTACCTTGTTTTTTATTTTTATTAATTTATTTTTTTTGTTCAGGTGAAATGCTGGTAACGCTTTAGATTGTCGCCACGCTTTTTTTTTTTTTTTTTTTTTAAGCTGATAAATTATTTTATTTTTACCGTGGTGATGAAGAACTTGCCGTCTATTTCTGTAATGTAAATGTCACAAAAAAAACACATTTGTACCTGGAAGCGGACGTTACTTCAGGCTTTCTTGCTGTTTTTCATTTGGACGGATGGGGTTGGAAAAATTCTGTCATTATTAATTATTATTCGTCATTTTAATTTTCATTTTCGTAAGGTAGCAGCACAGAGCCTATTTGATAGCTTTTACATCAAACAACTTGATGATCATGATGTCATTTGATACACACTGCACATGATTGCAGTGGTGATTCTCGACATCATAACCTGTCACTACAGCAGTGAGTGATTATGATTCAGTGCGGCGCTGTAGCGCCTCCTTCAGGACTTTCACAGGCCTCGTCTCCCAGGGGGAAATGAGGAGCTGTGGAGCAGTGAAGCGTTAATCTGATTCAGTTCAGATGTTACCTCAATATCTCCGCCTCCTGCGGGGCCGTTTCCTGTTAATTCGGCTGTACTTATGTGTCAGTGTTGATATATTTTCTGTTTGCAGGTATTAAAAAAGCACGAGTGGCACATTATGGTGATGATGATGATGATGATGATGATGATGATTGTTATTATTCACACGAGGCGCAGGACGGGCCTCACGATGTCTGTCAGTTCAGCTGCGCTGCTGTTCGCTCCTCTCACATGCCAGACCAGGGCTTCACTGAAAGAAACTCTCTCTGTCTCCCCCCCTCTCTCTCTCTCTCTCTCTCTCTCTCTCTCTCTCTCTGTAGTTTTGAACAGTTGCGCATAGCGGCCCATAACCTGAAGAAACAGGCCACTAAGAAGAACGAGGGCAGCCTGGCCTATGTTAAAGGGGGACTCAGCACCTTTTTCGAGGCTCAGGACGCTCTGGCTGGTAAGTGCATCAGGGTCTGTGATTCATGTGGACCCTCGATGTGCCGAGAGCGGAGCAGCTCGGTTATGAGTTTGTGGAAGGAGCTGTTCTGCTGTTACGACAGAATGAAAGTGCCATGAGGGCACTTGAGGCCAAATTTGTGTCCTCACTCAACCGGTCAGCCGCCCGACTTCTGCCGCACCTGCCCGGCTCATCGTCATCGGCGCGATCGTCGGTGTCAGGCACGGTTTAGCTCGCACCGCAACCACTGGCAGACCTCGTCTTCCTCATGCCACTGTTACACCTGCCCATCGCCTGTCACACCACAGTTCTGCTCCCATTGGTTATGGTTATGCGGGCACACAGCCAATCACGGTGCAGGGTCTGCTTGAATTGGATGAGATGATGCAGCCACACAGCCAATCACAGCGCACCTCAGCTGCTGCCTCTGTCATACACCTCAGAGTCTTTTCTCCTGGTCCGTCGGCTGGCACAGCTCTCAGCAGCGTCTGCGTCGCCTGTTCTGAGTACAGCCTCGGGAGTGAAACTCTCTCACATTCTGCCCTGCGCCGAGCTGCTCCTGTAGCTATGAATTGTGAGCTGTGGGGTTTTATACAGGGACAAGGCAGTCAGCCTTTAGCCGCTCACACATCCTGAAGCCCTGACATGAAACCTCATTTATACGGCCATGAAAATGTTGCTTCGTGGAGTGTGTGTCTAAGCTTTGAGTTTGTGTGCTTGTATGTGTGTGTCTGTGTATACGCACTTTTGGGGGAGGTTGAAAGAAAATGTGTGTGTGTGTGTGCGCATGCATGTGAGTGTGCACGCGTGTGAATGTGCGTAAGCCTGTTTTGGTGTATGTGCATGTGTGCGAGTGCGCATGCATGTGTGTGTAGGAGAGTACTGGAGGTTCAGCCAGTATGTGTGTATGTATGATGCGGAGTGTGTGAGATCAGGTGTGTTGGTGGGGGAGGACATGGTCCTGAGACGGTGACCTGCAGCCGCAGCGGAGCTCTAGGCCCCTCGTGTCTCCTGACGCCGACGCGGTGGCAAGGCTCCGTTTCCACCATTGCTTCATGTTGACTTAAGCTGTGCTAATGCAGCTAAAGAAAATAGCTACAGGAAACTCTGACCTAATTAGCAGCTGCGCGTCACGCTGCTCCACGTCACCCAGGCTAAACTGGCTGCCTTTAAAGGGCTGGCTGTGTCCACATAAAAACGACTTTCTCGGTTTTCCCTGGATTTAAAGTTTTGATTGAGGAGGATAATTTTCAGCGTGTTGGTGTGAAGCCCGATGTTGAAATTTGCAGTTGATGCCTGGCCAAGCGTCTCGCAGTTAATTTATCTTCATTGAAATGTCGGCTTCCCTCCAACCTCGCAGTCAGACTCAAGGTCACCACCTGCTGGTTATTCACTGTAGCCCGTTCTCTCCCCTTGGCCTCATGGGACATTTACTGGACACTGCGCGTGTTAACACACACACTCACACACACAAAGACACGCAAACTCCCAGACTTAGTGCTGGTCCTTGTCCCTGTGCCAAGTAGTAAAAAAATCATGTTGTTTTTCATGTTGTAAATCTTTATTTTGTCTGTTTATAAGCAAATCACTTCCTAGTTAGTTGGTTGTTTCCCTTTTTCATTCAATGCATGTAAATATTAATTTATTATTCTCTCAGAAGAATTATTTTATTATTATTGCTCTCCCAATGTTGCGTGTATGTTTTCATTGTTATCCAGAAAACAGCAAACCAAATAAACACAGCCTCTTAAGACAATGTCTTCTGGTCAATAACTGCGATAAGCCTTTTTAAAATAAATATTAGGAACAGTGCGGCTGGGTCTGGACTGAGCATGCTCACTGAGTGCCCTCTGTCTGGTTTGTGATTGGCTGGGAGAGGTGGTAGATAGGGAGTGTATTGCCAGGGGTTTTGGCGGCACAGGGCACCAGGCTGTTAGCAGTTAGCTGTTAGCCACAATCGCTAGCAGGGGAAATGTGTCACCATCCCCAGTTTACTTTCCAGCCGCAGGATTACAAGGAACCCAATGAGTCAGTTCATCTCTGAGTCTGTTCATTCTTAAGTGTGCCTCATCTTTCTTTCTTGTGTGTTCTGTCTTTGACTTTAGTGTGTTTCTGTCGCGCTGTTTAGCTGTTTGCGAAGTTGCTGGGGGTGTCCATGTTCTAGTTCACACCACATTGCCACCCCCCCAGCCCTCGGAGGGGCTGCACTCGGGGGTTCCAGGCTGTTCAGGATTTCCCCCGCATCTGTACAAATTTAGTCGAACGGTTAAGCCATTCCCAGACAGGAGCTGGAGTTCTATGGGACGTAGGGCAGAGTTTTCAATGAGAAAGATGGAAACTATTATACAAGGTGAAATACGTTTTGGGCTGTTCCTT
This sequence comes from Gymnothorax reevesii, assembly GCA_029721435.1. Lineage (NCBI taxonomy): Eukaryota > Metazoa > Chordata > Actinopteri > Anguilliformes > Muraenidae > Gymnothorax > Gymnothorax reevesii. Next base: position 3,876,764 of record CM056575.1, on the reverse strand, counting down.
CAACCTCGGCAAACCTGCAGTTCAGCCAGTGTTTTTCTCTTGGAGAATGATCTGGTCTCACGGGCACAGTCAATGGGTGAAGATGGTTTTGCATCTTGAAGTGTTTTTATCCTGAGAGCGAGTATTTTTGGTTTGTTTCTAGACCTCCCAATCATTTTTCTAGATCTCCTCTACTTTCAAGTGCTGGTAGTGATGGTGTAAACTGGCCTGAACTCTTTAACTGCATATTTGGGGTCTTTATTGATCTCATACACACCTCATGGAGTTGGAGGGGATGTGAGGGGGTGAGGATTGTGCCCAAGGGGTCTGCGGTAATCAAATGGAGGTCAGTCTGACGCGTCTTGAGTCTCTGGGGTTCTGCGGGGTCAGCTGAGGTCAGGTGTGGTCGGATGAGGTGGGTTCTTGTAAGGTCGGCTCGGACTCTGGCTAGTCCATCGGGACTCTGTGCATTTGACTGGGCCAGAATGTCATTACGCCATCGCCGTTAGCTTCCTGTTTCCAGAACGTTCTGTCAGGACATTAATGAGTCTCATTAATTTTTAGTCTTAGTGAGAGTGGTGCTGTGGGGGTAATGATGAATGTGGGTGTTTGGACAGTTTTACTGGGAGCTGGTGAGAATTCAAAAATTGTGCTTTTAAAGTGAAAATGAATTGTGGAATAAATGCAATCTTACAGCCGTGCTTTTCTGGGAGCGCAAACACTTCTACTCCCATTTAAACAACCCCCCCCCCCCAGCCAATCACGTTCACTCCCACAAATTCACACTCTAAAGCACACACACTTGGGCCCTGTACGCACCTACACGGGTACTTTTGAAAACATAGCAAATTTCTTTGTGTTTTTGTATTTCATCCAAACACAAACCGTTTTTTCACTCTCACAAAATAGACCTTTTGGAAAATGATGCCTTTCACGGGCAAGATATCTCGAAAGTTCCTTTTCACTGTTTACGTGTGAACAGAGGAAGTTTTTGGCTTGTGACATCTGAGTGTCTGCGCCTTGTAGAACGTTTTGAAGGCTCGTGATTGGCCGATATGGTCTGAAATGAAATTACATCATCCATGCTCATTGGTTTGGCGTTCTCTTGACACAGTGCTTTAAAAGAGATTTTGCATCTTCGTGCGGATGGAGAAAACGAAAAAAAAAAAAAAATACACGTGTACTTATGGACTAGGCTTTACAGACGTGGACACACACACACAGGCACACACACACTCACACACACTGCAGTGGTGGCCAGACTGTGAGTAATGTTTTCCTCGCAGGTGCTGCAGTCTTGAGTAAAAACACACTGGCCTGCTGCTGTCAGAGACCTGCTGTATGTCTCTCTGTTTACCGCTGCAGCTGAAGTCCGGCTTCCTGAGCTCTCTGTGTGGTGCTCGGAGTTAAATCCGCATTACGCTTCTGCACCCCCTGCGCTGTTCGCCTGATGCGTGGTATGCGCGACTCTCACGAATGCGTGGAGCATTTACACTCGCCCTGCTAATTGGACTGCTAGTGCTGGCCACGTCATCGGGTTTCTGGTAAAAATGACTTTTTAAAGTTCATTTTTGATTGGTCACGCCCTGTAGCAAACCACTGCAGCTGGCCTCAAATTTAGCTTCTCTTCAATAGTTGTTTGAAATTTGTGCCAGAAATGAATTAATCTCTTTGCGCAGATATTGATGCCTGCGTCCGTAAATTCCGAAATTTAATTCCTAAATAATTTTGTAATTGAATTTCCAACTGTCTTTCTTCCCTGGAATAATTTTCAAAAGTCTCTGTGACACAAATGCTGAGTTATAAAGCCTAAATAGGCTCAAGAATAACAGGGAAAAATTTGTATTCTGCACAAAGAGGTTAATCTTATAAGAGCGATGGGCTATATCACACCTCATCTTCAGTCAACTGATCTTGACCCCTGTTGCTCTTGCAGCAGAGGTCGCTTAGGACGTGCACTACATCTCAAACGTGATCCGTAACCTTTGCAGCCCTCAAGGGCCCATTTTCACATTTACTCCTTGTGAATTTAACACAGTCCGTTAGAATGACTCGTGATGGTAGTTGTGTTGTGCACCTGGACGTCCGAGGGTGAATGGCGGTATGTTAGCCCATCCAAGCCCCACTGGGATAAGCAGGTACGCTGAACTGTGCGGTTGGAGGAGTGTCTTTGCTCCAATCTGTAGGTCTATCGACCCACTGCAAAATTCCACAGCAGCTGTAATCTAAACAACCCCTCTTGCAGCAATAAAAGGCCAGGTTACATCTAATAAGGCCTCGTTTGGCTCTGGCTGCAGTGATAACTGTGCTCTTTGTGTCTGCTCTGCGTTTGAGGCAGGACACGAGGGCTGATCTCCAGAGGAGCTTCACCACGAAGTGTTACCATTTTTCTCACAGGAGGGAAAGACCAACGGAGTTCAAAAAGCAGGAAAGAAAAAATCAAGAGAGAATTCAGACACCTTGACCCGAATATGAGCGCATGATAAATTGAACATCGCTTAAATGGTAACTGCTATCCGTCAAGTGTCTCTCTGGGCCCGGGAAAATATTGGGTGGAGCGCTGTCTGTTGGCTGCCAATATTTTTTTTTTTTATTCGTGTAGATATGTGCCACAGTTTAGTAGATATGATCCCCTGTTTGCTTATATTCCCTAACACCCTAAACTGGCTGCATTTTTTTATTTCTCTTTTAGATGTGACGCAGCTGGGTCTGCTGCAGTGTCGAAGGATTTAGGCGATGTGCTAAGGCGTCGTCGTCATGTTATCAGCTGGCAATATGGAACTTTCCAGTGTGAAGTTGTTCCACCAGTGCAAGGGCAGGATGGAGACTGAAGCCGCTGTATGTGTTATGAGTCGGAGGGTGTTGGTGTGGTTTACTACATGAGGATTAATCTTAACGTTAGTCCAAGAGTAGTTTTTTGTGTTACTGTCACTGTTAGGGATCCCATGGTGTTTAACCTGGGCCCAGAAAACCCCTATTAGTTGGGCTGAGTGTTAAGCTCAGGTTCCCAGTGGATAGAGAGTCGTGACCTGAGGATTCCAGAAAATCTTGTCATGGAGAGATTTTGTTTCCATTGCGTTATCGGGCACCGTTTCAAACGGCAAACTTCTTTGTTTTTTTTCCCCTTCTCTCATGTCCAAACATTTTCCCCTCGTAATGAAAGAATCTAGTGAATTCTGTTGTGTGAAATGTCTCGGTTTTGTGAGATGGATACAAAATGGCTCCTATTCTTAAGCTGTCGTGACTCTATCCAGAGACTCTAGTTCCAGATGTCTGCAGGTTTGTCGCTGTTTTATCAGAGAGCTTTACTGCGCTGTAAGGGCTCCTGTTATCCCATCCTGGCTGTGTGTTTCACATGGTGCTACGTCAGTTAACTTGGATTATACTTTAATGACTTTGTGGGTAAATTTGTCTTCTGCAATTAGCTCATCTTGGGTTTTTAGCCGCAGCAGGCGGCCACAAGACCTCCTTCATTAACGTCAACTTACCCAGCCAGCGGAGGATGGGCTCCCCCACTATAGCTGGGTTCCTCCTGAGATTTCTTCCCACTGGGGAGTTTTTTCTCACCACTGTTTGAGGAATTTTCTCTCTCCAGGAGTTTGCTTTTTGGATCATCGGCTATTTTAGGTACTGAGGATGGGCATCTGCCCTGATGCTACTCGGTGAAGTATCTTTACAAATAAAACTGAACCGAACTTCAGTACTGAGGCCTGGGTCTTGGTCAGTGCTGATTGGCGATAGTGCACTGAGAAATAACCTTATGACAGATGGGCATTGTGTGTTTGACAGAGACTGTGGCATCACTGTTACTTCTGACTGAGGTTCAGAGAGAGCTGATTGAGTAGCGGTAGTCAGTTGGCGGCGGTAAAGGTCGCGGCTGTACGGTTCCGGTATTGAGGATTGAGGAGGACGGACAGGCAGTCTGTCTGTCGCGCGGCAGAGGTGAATGTGACCCTCTGTAAAGGCCCTGGACTCCATTTGTTTTCATCTTGGGGGGGCGAGTGTCGGGTGGGCGTAAGTGGGGGGTTGAGTAAAATTAGCCGGAGGTCGCTGAGGTCAGACGGCGGGTGAATTCCTCTCACAGGCGGAGTTATCTTGCCGCATTCACGTAGTCAGGCTGGGGACGGGGTGTGTTTTGGATTCAAACAGGAAGTGTACATTGTCAGTGGCGTCGCCATGGCATCAGAACTTTGAGGGGAGGGCTTGGGTGGCGGGGTGAATGTTTAACTCTGTGTGACCTGAACCCTTGACTCAGGTCAGCGATTGTCAATCTACCCCAGACCGAACACGTCTGCGAACAGATCCCTCGGGTCTTGGGTTTCCGAAAATCTGCTGACAAACTGACAGACAGGTGGGTGGACTGACTGACAGGGTGACTGACAGATTGACGGACAGATAGGGTGAGAGTGGACTGATGGACGGGGATCGACAGGCAGTCGTGGAGAGGAGGACCGACAGCCGAAAAGAAAGTTGGACGGACATACTGACAGAAGGACGGGTAGAAAAACAGGCAGACTGATAGCGGTTGCAGGTCTGCAATAACCTTTCCCCCATCGCACTCCCGATTGTTGAAAAAAGGAAGTTTTTTGTCCAAAAGGAAACTAGCCCTGGATTCCAAAACATTAGAATATTCTCAGGATTCACTGGATGTGCGAGGTGGCCGATTCGTTTTTCTGGTACTGCTGAGCCGCTCCCAGCCCTTGAATACCAGGAAGTTGGTGAAGTTCATTTCCTGGAAGAGACGGGACCCAGCCGGTGATGGGAACCGCGGCAACCTTTCGGGTTATTATAGTTACGGCAGGACGTCGATAGTGTATTATTATAGACATCGAGACGACCCCACACCGGCTGTCAGGCCACACTGACGGGAGACAGACCTCTTCGGCTCGGCTGCCCGTCTGCCGCAATGCGGCCGCCAAATCATACCACACAGGAACGGAGATGGAAGGAGAGAGAGAGAGGGCGGTATGGAGAGGGAGGGCCATGGAGTTAGACTACACACAGAGATACTGACCTGTAAGTGGTGATAAAGATGGAGAGGGATGGATAGAGAGAGACCAAATACCTGCAGATGAAAGAATGGAAGATTATGGGCCTCTCTGTGGGTATGCTGTAAACAGTAAAGTGTAAAAGGGCACGGTACGTAAAGCACGTCCGGTACTGTAAACTGGGCCAAATTCATGACCGAGCTGCACGCTCTGGTGTCTAATGAATGGCCCCAGGACCGCAATAAAGTTGTCTCTTCACTGCTAGTTTTATTGTGACGCCAACACTCTCCTCCAAATGCTCACTGGCTGCATGTCAGAGCTCACGATGTATTACTACAACCAAAAAGCAGTGTTTGACTGTGTATCTACTAATAACCCCAGGGGGGTCAAACCAGGGAACAAATCTTGTTGTTTTTTGAACATTAGCTAGATCCGTTCCCTTCCGTAGTTCTAAGGGAGAAATCCCAATATTTGTGTTCCGAGAGTGTAATGAGGTAATGTATGTCATGTTTTTTTGGGTGGATGTGGTTTTTGCTGTCAGTGTTATTGCCGATTTTGGTTGCACGAAATTGAACTGTGCAAGTTATTGTCCTTCAGTCAGAAAGCCACTGAGCTAGCCAGCTAACGGGGAGCCTTGCTATTGTACGTTACAACAAGCAGCGAAAGTTATAATCGTCACGCGACTATTAACGGCTCCTGCTCTAGCAGAATTCGGGCTGGAGAGAGACATTGTGTCGGACCAGTGATTGGAATGACCGCTACAATAGATGAAGAAATGAGGGAAATGAATCTTCCATTCCCTCACACGCACATTCGCTGCCTGTAATTCGTTGTTAGTGTTTCTGTTTCCTGAATGACCAGGTTCAAGCGAAGGGCAGCGCGAAGTTAAAAGTTCTGTGATGATCCGCACACTGCCAAAACTGGCCTGGTCGAGTACCGTCCAGCTCTTCGCAGTGATTACTGGAAACTGTAGTCCTCGTCGGTGTTTAATGCGGAAAGATCATCGCTCAGTTTCCAATTAAACATTTAAATGCGTTTCATTTGGTGTCTGTTTGATCGAATGGCAGGTTTCCCTGTCAGTGAGAGGCACGTATTTCAAGTTTTTTTTTCTTGCTGACCATTTGGTACTTTTAGGGAAGTGCATCTGGTGTGATGTCATTGTCTCCCAATCAAGGTCACGACCAGCAGCCCGCATTCTAGCAGTTTCTTTCATGCAGCTCAAGCAGTCTCTAAGAAAACTTGTACCCACTTATCCAGACCGATCCACTTTATGTCGTGGCGGATGGTGAATAAAATAAAAGCTCAAAGACTTTAACAAATATCTTGGCACCTTCAACCCCTCCTTGTCCCATCTGCTTCAGAACTCAAAATTAAACCAGTTTTTCCCTTAAAACTACTCCATATATTTCAGGTTCATGTCTCCCCCCCCCAACTCCCTTCCCAGTTCCGTTCTCCTGTCAATAAATCAGCGTAGAGTCGAGCCAGGTGGGCTCTTGGGTACCTCAAATCATTTATTTGTTCACGTGGGCAGCTGTGGTGAGGCTGGAGGGTCTTTAGCAGGGGCCTGTTGGCCCTTTGTCTGGGCCCCTGGAGGGATTTGGTTCGGCCCAGTGGAGAGTGGGGGAGTCTGGGCCTGATGACAGCCGCTCCTGGGCCTGAGGAGTAACCACACCGCAGATCAAATAAATAAACCTGGGAATTAAAAGTTTTTCGTTCAATCCGCGCTGCGAAACTACCACCAATACCACTGCTAACATCAACAATCGCATCACCGCCGCTAAAATTAGGAATCTAACGTGCCACAGCTACCACAGTTAACATCAACAACAAAAGTACCACCAATGTCAACACTAAAATCAACAACTGAATTACCACTGGTAATATTAGCAAGCAAATGTGCATCACCTACCACCGTTAATATCAACGTGAAAACTATTGCCACGCAAACCCCCATCGCAATCAACTTCCAGAACTCCAGTGTTAGAACCATCACTAAAACTATCATCTGTAACACTGCTGAAATCCATGCCAAAACTATCGAAGACCACCACTAAAATTCGCCGGAAACCTGTCAAAATCTAGACCAAAACTGCCTCCTCTGCCCCCACTAAAATGAAAATCTGCTAATGGCGAGTTAGAAAACCAATGCATTTCCGCCCTGGAGGTAAGGACGGTGTATTCGTAGCCAGGAGGCAAAAGAATTCATTCCCAAAGGTTTTGACTGGAAATGTGCATCTTAGTGTGATATTTGGAACAGCTTAATTTCTGTGAAGCAAAATATTCCCTGCTCCGTCTTGTCTAGACCTGGTCATAAAATGGGTTCTTTGTACATTGATTTGACTTTTTTTAGCCCACTATTGTCACTGATTGTGGGCTGATAAAATCGCTTTTCGCCTGTGATTTGCAGTTTGTCCGTTACCAATTATTGCTGTTCCAAGAGAACTATGAAGTGGATCTTCAACAAATCCTGCCCACAGGTTCCCCCTCTGTCTAGTTGTGCATCTTTTTTTTTTTTGCCTCATTTGCATGTTCAAAATTGCTGCCAGGTGACCATGTTGAATGATTCTTTTATGGTTATTCCAAACAAATACCCTGTGGAACTTTACCAAATTTTTGCACATTTGCACAGTTTAGAAAAGTGGGCAGTTGGTCGTAGCCAAGATCAGTTCACAGATCTCTTATAGCAGAATTTAAAAAAAAGGTTGTCATTTTGATTGTACTTGGCTCTGGGGGGTTGAGTTGAAGGAGATGTCCCTGGTAAAATGAGCTAAAGATGTTTCTCTGTTTAGAAAAAGCTGCGTATTTTTTTCTTGATAGAATATGCTGAAGACGATTCTCCTAGTAGAATATACTGAGGATGTTATTGCAGGTATTAAACTGCAGATCTGTCCGGCCGGCCCCTGCTGTGTGCGTGGGTTTCGGCTGAGGGCAAACGCACTGTGCAGCTGGATTAGGCTGGAGTCAGTAGGCCCCAGTCGTGTGGGAATCTCAGCACATTCACCAGCCCTGGGGGAGATGCTCGCAGACACCGGGCCACCAAGGTTATCTCCCATCAGGAATTGGACGGACGGCTGTTTATTGTTCTACCTCGGGTTCCTGAAATTGAAAATGTCCCGGAATTACGCAAGCCAAATTGAGACCAGCAGAAAATTATTATTTTTTTGATTTTTTATTTATTTTTCGGAATGACCGATTTCTTAAAATAGCTATTCCTGGACTCTCATTCCTGCTCCATAGAAGAGAAACAACTTTCATGACTTCTTTTCTGTTGCTTCAACTGAAAGAATCACCTTCTTTTTTTTGTTTTTTTTTTCCTCTGTAAGTTCACTGTTTGTTTGGTAAACTGTGAGACATTAGGGTTTTAATTGGCCAATTTGTTTTGTCGTATTTTTCAATGATGTGCAGATAATCAATAAAATTGATTTACACTGAAGAATAAATATTCTTACCAGTACCACTATTTTTCTTTCTCTCAAATATATTTGTTTTCTAATTATAGCCACAAGCGTTCCTCTAAATTGCAAGAAACATTTTAGAACATTTCAGTCGTTGATTGTAATAATGCACTGATGGAAAAAAAAATGGGGGACTTGGAAATTGCGAGTGCTTTTATTGTTTTCGGTACAGTGCACATGGTGTTTAGATTTCGGGTTACACTTCAGCGCAGAAACTGGAATTGAAAGCACGTTGCATTTAGCGTTCTCACGCACCCTGCCGGCTCGGCCTCACATCTTAATTTCTTAAATACAGAAGTGCAGAGTGACGTTCGCATTGCTCTTTCTTTTTCCTAAACTTTGTGAAAGAGCTTATTGATCTTGCTGCTTCACATGTGATTAATTAGCGAGAGCGTCATTAAATGGGTCGGTTTCTCTGATGGAGACGAGCTCGGGTTCGAAGCTCTCAGGCCTTCCTGTGTTTATTGTTGCAGCCATTCACCAAAAGCTGGAGGCCGACGGGACGGAGAAAGTGGAGGGGTCCATGACGCAGAGGCTGGAGAACGTCCTGAACCGTAAGAGCCACGGAGCCCCCCTAACGACCCCCTTTTCTCTCTCACCTCACATAATGGCCAACGCTAGCAGAATCAGCCCACCTCTGGAGAAAATATTTGTGGGACATTTGTCTTTAAAAAAACTAAATTGCTCTTCCTCTCTCTGCAAAATTTTAATAGGTCATTGTAAGAGGGATATGGGGCTCCAGTTTAGGTGAGCCTGCCTGAGTTTGGAAGGATAAAAATATAATTTTATAAAAAATAAATTATTTTGAAAATGCAATTGTATTTATACTCCCTTGGAAAATT